>JACEGR010005726.1:0-69501 GCA_014170235.1 Listronotus bonariensis
CTATAGCTACTGAAAAAAAAATATCTTAAAACAAAAGCCTTAGATTTAATTTGAAAGAATTGTGACTTTCATATGTGTTAAAGAAATAGGATCTCAAACAGAAAAAAATATGTTTTCAGCTTTGCGTACTAAATTCAAAAGAAGGCGCTTTTGTAATAAAAATAACCTTTATTTTATTTAGTGACCCCAATGGGTCTACATTAAAGAACGATGTATTCCGTTAAAAACATCGAGCGCTTTCCCACTGAGAGATTCTTTCTTTAAGACAAGATAGTAAATACCACAGACTGAAATAAAATTTAATTCAATTAAGATAATTATATTAAATAAACAACTAGTTCTCTTTTTGATAGTTAAGAGAGGAATTCCTGCTTATCATGTCATTCACCGAGACCTCTCTTCTCCATCGATGATGCGTTTTGCCGAACCTCATAGGACTTATCAAACTGGCTGTCCCGGGTCCAAGTTGAATAACAAGTGTATCTTATATAAAAAAAAACTTTCGTTGTTCGACGGTAGGATATAATCGTACCGTTGATACCGTACTAAAAAGCATAATTCAGTAAATACTTATATTAAAACAAGACATTTTTTTCTGTGTGTAGGGTCGCGACATTCGGCCATATTACTTTGACGTATTATGACGTCACATCTCCCATTTTTCGGCCTTGTTGTTCAGTGCCGGAGATATACAGTTTATTGTATTAGTGGAACAACCGTTTACACAACAGTTTTTAATTATTATTAAGTTGTAAATTCTTTTACTTTAAATAAAAACATTTGGAATTACATCTTTCAACGAATATCACTTCCAAAACAATGCAAAATGAAATGCGCAAATTCTAGACGCCACTGGATCATCAGCTTTGATTTTAGCCAGTCTTGCCAACTTTTCTCCGTGGAGTGCCGTTCCTTGCGTCCCCGACCTCGAACCGCCTAAAAGTTGAGGATATGTCGCAACCTTATAAATATAAACTAACCTTGAGTAGGTTAAGGTCAAGGAAATAAACTTTTTAATAAGGAGCTCTTGATTCCATTCAAGCCTATGTTCACTAAATTTTGTGACGTAATAATTTCCCGTAATTCTTTGTTTGCTTTTTAGTCATTGAACTTTTATATATGTTTAGTTTTTACTGTTTATAGTTAAATTAAGTAGTTATTAGTACTGGTTCAAAACCTGTAAAGAGGGGTCACTCATCTTTGGATATACAAACACTATTTGCTGTCGAAAACTCGCCAGCCGCTTTTACCTGACTGAAATAAGGTCACGTACTGGCGTATTTTTCACCGTATTTGAAAAATTTAGATAATTTTGCAAAAAGAGGATAAGCTTTTGTAACTTGATTTTTTTTATGGGGAGGGGTCCAACAAAAAAACATCCGTCTAGCAATTCAACAATCCTAATCTGTTTTATCGGCGGGCGCTGTAGCATCGGTTCTGATGATTTAAAACCAATTTTTTTGTGTTTATTAATGTCACAATTTATCGGTAAACCTTAAAAAAAGTTAAAAAATAAATTAATCCATAGAATACAATGTTTGAAAAAATAAAATGACATTTTCGATCAAATTTTTGTCATCGTTTTTACAAACTTTTTTTTAATTTCAGAATTTTGTAGGTTCACTGTTGTAAAAAAGATGTGTAAAAATTTTTAGAAAGATCGCTCATACATTTTTGAGCCATTGTGTCCGCCAAGTTAAAAATGTAGTTTTTAAAAAACGCGTTTAAAGTTTTAATAGGTACATAAAAATTCAATGACTTACCGACTCTGTAATATAAGAAATACCAAAAATTATTTTCTAAAATTTTAGTGACGTGTTCTCCTGCCTTAAATGTGAAACAAACACCAAACTTTCAGTGAAATGTCTTAAATTAATATTTAATACTGCATCCTTAATAAATTTCACACGTCAAAATAAGGGGGAACTCGCCAATTTTCCCCAAGATATTTATACAGACGATGCGGGAGTTTAAGTAATAACCGCCGACAATCGTGCTGACTTAGCAAGGGGGATTTTCTTTGAGCACCTGATCCTTTGTTGTTTTACTGCTTTGTATATCAAAATCTTGTCGTACATACCTATTAGCGATTTTTAAACAACTTTTCATAGAAGTTAATATACCTTTTCAATTTTGCATGACAGGAAGGATGGATTTCGCCACAAAAGATCTACAGCAGATCTTCTTTCCTTCGTATCACACTGTTGGAATAAGTCTCTTGAGTTTCTAGGTGAGTCCCAGATCGTTGCTCTTGATATATCCAAAGCTTTTGACCAGGTCTGGCATGCCGCACTTCTTAATAAACTCCCTCATATGGATCTTTCAACTAAACTCTGTACTTGGCTCTCTAGTTATCTATCTGATCGACGTATATCAGTTATTGTGGACGGCCATTCTTTAAGCTTTCATCAAGTAAATGCTGGAGTCCCTCAGGGACTGTTTCTTCTTCACATCAACGACCTTCTCTCGTCCACAACTAATTTTATTCATATTTTCGCCGACGATAGTACCCTTCACTCCAGTTTTCAGGTTCCTAAACCCATCACTAGAACCTAACTTGGAAAACAAACGCAGAGCGATGCAGATTTCTCTTTCGCAGGATCTTAATTTAATATTGGATTGGGGCGCCAAAAATCTCGTCCATTTTAATGCATCCAAAACACAATCATGTTCCTTGTCGCCAAAAGAGTTATTAAATACTGATCCTCTGTTTATGAGCGGTTAAGTTTTACAGAGCAAAGCCACCTTCAATCTTGTGGGCGTCACATTTGAAAGTAACATTAACTGGCCATAAACACATTGTTCAAGTATTTAAGTCCCGTGTCAACAAACTCCCTCTTACCTCCCTTAAGACACCCACGGTAAGTTAGTATTTAGGCTTTTAGCCTTCGTTATTTGTCAAAAATAAAAAAACCTATTTATCAGGGTATGCCAAAATGATTAAACAGGACAGGCCCCGAACTCCCATTTCGTTTGTTCTTTTATCCCTAGAGTTTCTAGACTGTGGAACCTACTGCCAGCGGAGGTCTTTCCTTCCCCCGAATCTTCAAGTATTTAAGTCCCGTGTCAACAAACTTCCTCTTATCCTGCTTAAGACACTCACGGTACGGCTTTCAGCCTTCGTGGATTGTCCAAAGATAAAAAAATTATCTGCAGTATTTAATTTTTACAGAGCTTTTAAATTTAGAATCTTTGGTTTTTGGATTATTTGCGGAAACTATTATGTTAGACAAAAGGTAAAAGCAGATTTGTAGTACTTGGAAATTTTATAAAAAAGTCCCTATTGACTTTTTTATTATTAATCACTACAAAGTTACAGGCTCTTAAATATTTATTTTTTCAAGTATTTGCTTTCAATTACCACTACTAATGTTAATATGACAATAATGTAAATAAGAGAAAAACTTAAAATATAAGTTTTAAGAGCCTGTAACTTCGTGATAATTCATAATACGAAAAAGTCGATAACGACTTTTTTATAGAATTTTGGACGTACTATATCTGCTATTTTACTTTTTCTTTAACACTAATATTTTCGCAAGTAAACGCAAAAACCAAAAAAAACTAAAACTTAAAGCTCTGTGAGAAAATTTAATACTAAAGATAAAAATTTGACTCAATGGAACTTTCGTATAGTAAGAACATTTTAAAAGCGCAAATTCGGTACCCTTTGAAAATAATACAAAAAACATAAAAAGGCCGCCTGCAATCGGACTATTTTATACAAAGGCGCCGCTATCCTTTACAGCGACGCGCCGATACACTATGGGATAGAAATCCATTATTTTGGCCAAAAAGCAACTTTGAAATTTTAATGGCTTATGCTGTGTATTTCAAAGTAGATACTCCAAACTACATGTACGCAAAATTATAAAAGGATATGACGACTTCTATTGGGGTAATAAGAAACTTGAAAATGTATTTTAAGTAAACATAAATATACAACATTTAATCTACTTAGTTTATTATTAGCCTTATTTACTAAAAAAAGTAAAAGAGTTTAAATAATAAGAGCTATTGTTGTGTTTCCGATGCAGTCTCGCGAAGTCTCGCTACTTTTGTCAAAGATTTTTACCTTTTTCTTTATCAGTTTTTGTACTTACAATTGCCTTCCTACTTTTTGCTACTTCTGAGTGTAAGGACAGATACAAGATTTTTTTATAATTTACAAGGTTTTCCATTTTAAAATTTAATATGTTTTGTCCTACACTGTATATCCTAAAAGATAAAAGCATTCTGATGAAAGATATGGATTCTACAGAATCTACCCAACAAAACAGTGTTTTTTATTTATTTTATACGTTAAAAAATAAAAAAGTTGGGAAGATGTATCTCTATTACGCTTCTAAGAATAATTTAAAATTATTTTTCAGATTTGGATGGTCATATTTCCGAAACTAATTGAGATAGACACATCAAATGTAGTATTTTTTTGGTGGTGATATAATATTCAGGGTATTCCATTTAAAAAAATCATACCTATTGTCGTACCCTGTATATCATATGAGATAATAATCATCGGATTACTGATTAGAATACTACCGAATTAACTAAACAAGCTGACATTTTAGTTTATTTTGTACAATAAAAAATAATAATGTTAAGGGGGTGTAAATTTATAATAACATATAATAAGTTTTAGGTTTCTAAAAAGCATTTGTAATAATTTATAATATTTTTCCAGTAAAAAGCACCCCATTTTAAGTTAGGATTGGTAAGTTTCAGAATTTTGACCAAAAAATTAATTTCTATCCCATAGTGCGATGACCAGCTGCATCAACCGGCATATCATAAAAGAAATATAGCAAAGGCGGCCGCGAAGTCAAGCATGCCGATTTATTTGCTTTAAACTTTTTTGTGATTTTTTTTCTTATCAAAGAGCACCGAATTTACATTTTTAAACTGTTCCTTCTATAGGTACTTGTCTTACCTGAATGATGCCATAGCTACCCTCGCTTGGTTTAGTTAAGCTCTTTTTTATGTAAGGTAACGGAGAGTCCTTGAGCAAAATAAGAGCTTTGGTAAAATACTGAGGGTTTGCCCGCCACAGGCTCTTAGACTAACATGTCTTCATTTGAATTGTGAATAAACCCAATTTTATTTCAATTCAGAATTGCAGATTTTACTCAAAAGCATAATAATATAACCTTTAATTATAATATTCTACTAATGTTTTACTTAGATAAATAAAGAACAACTTTGAACAAGTAAACAAAGATCTGAGAGTAAATTACAAGGTAGGCAAAGTTTGTAACTATGCTGAATGACAAAGAAGAATAATACACCCTGTTTATACACAGAGGCTTTTTTTTCATTCTAATGGACATATAACAGTATTGTCACAGCCTTCTTAAACTCTGAGCCGTGAAGTAAGAAAGGCAACGTTGCAAACAACACTGTACAGTAGGAATATTGAAATGAGTTCCTAATAGATTACATGCTAAATATAATTAATTTTTTAAGTGTTTTAAACAAAATATAGGTATTAATTTTTTAGGATATTTTAGACAACATATAGGTATAATTTTAAATACTATAGTTGCCCTAAAAGCAATAATGTGTCTGCAAAACTTATCAGGAACTTTTCTGCCTTATACAAATTTGTTGGTAAGGATTTAAAAATTTCAAATTGTTATGATGTTTTCTACCCCGCTTTATGCATTTTTTGCGAACAGACCAATGTAGCTTTTTAAAGTTAACTAAACATTTATTATTTAGAAATACTTGCAATACTTAAAATGAATTGAAAGCATGTGTGTTTAGTTATAAATATAAAAGCTTAATAATATAGCGTATTACATAAGATGCGCTTTAAAATAACAAACGCTTTAAATTAGGTTTTCCACTATATTTACCCTAAAACCGCCTTAGGTAAATAACTTTCAGAATATCTATATAAATAATATTTTTGGTGAACTTACCAGGATATTTATGCGCATTAGTTGATATAGTCCTTAGGATATTGCTTGGGGTAAATAATTGTTTTTGGTGCACTATACACACTATTGATATCAAATAAAACCAATTTTTTAAAAACACACTTAGTTAATTAGTAGCCCGTAAAATATATTTGTCCATTTACCGTATAGGTACTACTTTTACTTTTAATAAAAAAACACTTATCCGGTCAATAGCGCACAACCAGGCTTTCCTAATTTCATCGTTTATGGGGAAATAAAATGTTGTTTGATAACCCTCTGTTTTAATATAACTTGGGTAATTCGTTTTGCAGCCCGAAACGCAACACGTTCGTGCCATAATGTATGCCGTACGCACCAACTATACGCGCACATTTAAACGTAAAAACAACGATTGACATATTGCCACTGGTCCTATTTTTTAAATATAACAATTAATTACTTATTTTTTCTTTATATAATAAATACACGCTACGATTTAACTTTTAAAAACAGAAAAAACCTTTTAAGCAATCGTTTAAACTTGTTTCTGTTTACTTCTAAACATTACTTGACATTCCTACTGTGCTGTGTTGCCAGATTTCTCCTTCACGGATTAGAATTTAAGAAGGCTGTGGTATTGTAGATGGTCACTCATCAATGCACCAGCTTAATGCTTAGTACTGGCCCCAACTCTGTGTCTTTTTTCCATCAACAACCTTATCTCTTCTAAGTCCTCTTTATTTTTGGAAGCTATCCACCGAATCGACTTAATATTTTGTATCTTTTTATAGTATATAAAAAGACAGAGTGACGACCAGGCCAAATTCTTTGAGTAAGGAATAATTTTTCGCTATACAACGTGTTACTTTTTATCTTGTAAAACAATATATTACTTTTATGAAGGGACTTTAATATAGTGATGATTTGCATCTGCCGAACAAAAGTGTACTCTATACAAATAACCATTGCAAAAACTATAAAATACTAAATGAACATTTTTTTTTATTATACAAATGCAAACAGTTTTTATAGTATGATTTTATTTATTTTTATATGCGGGTATATCTATCCAGACCCAGTAACAAAGTATAGGTCTTTAAAGAAGGGTTATATATTTATATCATATGACCAAACTTTATATTACCTGCATATTTATCAAAGTGCCTTTCCCTGGTATATTTCAACCGCTATGAATTAAACCCCTGTAGAAAAGATTTTATCACTAATATGACAATCTGACCCCCATTTTTTCGACTATTTTTATTTATGATGTAATAGTCGCTGGTTGAATATTGTAGTCTTTCATTTTTCGTCTTTATTATTCATTAAAACCAATTAAAACAAACGAAAACAATAAACATAACCTAAAGTCTATTTCTATTCTATTTCTATTTCTATTTTTTTCTTGGGTTTTGGTCCCTTCAGGTCCAATTCCACCACTCTCCCCTTCCGGACTATGCTTTCCAGGGCTTCGTCGGCGGAAAATCTGGACAATCGAGCTCGTAGCTCCCAGAAATTCAAAAGAGAAACAAACAATTCAACAATCGATGCAATGCATAAATTGTCGGCTGTCAAAACCAAGATCTGGTACTGGTGTTACAGTATAGCCTTTTTCACTTTCACTACTGACAGTTCCCATGGCACGCCCATCTATTCCCCGCCATTTGAGAAACACCTCGTGTTCACCACCAAACAGGATACCATCAGCTTATAGGAATCTTCGCTCACAGCGCTTAGATCCAGAAGAAAGATGCCGTCAATTTAGCGTGAATCTTTCCTTTGATCCCCGAGGTAAAAACGTTCGTGCGACACCTCTAGCCGCCACGCCGGGAAGAACTCTGTAGTCCTCTACGCACGTCCGCACTGTCCGGAGATAACCTAAAGTCGTAAAAGTTTTAATACATTACTTTTGTTATCAGCTGCTAGGTGCGCCACAGGATCTTCCTTTCTCGACAGCTAACTGATAAAATAGTTTGTTTAGTTACCGCTAGGCGGCTACGCTATCCATAACTGATGATCTGGTTTGTCTAGTTACCGCTAGGAGGCTATGGCTGGCGTTGACCCTTTACAATGGTATTTTGCGCACTCGTTTTCTTCTTTTTTGGCTTGAGGCATCTTGCATATTCATTCAGAGAATCCGGTCATAAAATACACTGACCGTCTGAAATTTTCGTTGTTTCAGTTGATTATTGGGAGTTTTCGCATTGTAATAGATTTCAACTTTTTGTTTGTTAGGATGTTAGGTTAATTGCTTGCTATTACTTTTTGATTTTATTACAAATTAGGTGGGTCATGGACCGAATGACCTTATGGACGAGCCGCGCCTGGTGACGACTGATAAAATTAAAGTGGAAATGTTTGGTTTGGTGAATTCAGTGTGTGAGGTAGGTTGGTTTCCAGCCAGCAGAAAAACATACCAGGGAAGTTAGGTGTTATCGCATTTCTACTTTAAACCTCATTGTAATGTTGCACCAAATGTAAACATGAGACATCTTTTTATATTCACCGGTGTCTTTATTTAAATATAGAAGTGTAAAGTCCATAGAATCTCAAGTAATGGAGGCGTAAAGTGCAAATATGCTATGTATAATAATGACTTACACAGAACATTACACAACATCGCGTAACCTATTTTGCTTGCTGGGTTGGTTTAACAAATGTTGGACACGTACCCATATTGATAACGTATGTCCTAAAAGTTTTGGCACACAATATTTATCGTTTTTTTTTAATGCTGCGCTTGAGTGTATTTGGGGCACTTACGTCTCTTTCGATATTTAAGACCATTCCTCCTCAATTCCAACGATATCGTACTCTTAGAAGATCTGTATTGCCTAGCCAGTCTCCTCGTTGACACTCCAATCTGGTTTTTGCTCTTCTCACCAATCTCTCTGACCTCTGTGCGGTAAATGTACGTGGTCTTCCACTTTTGGGAGATTCAGACATGGTATTCCCTGCTCGCACTCCGCTATTGTTCTATAAATGGTTCTGCGTGAAATGTTTTCATTCTGGAATATTCGACAGATTTCAGCTTTGGGTATCCGCCCAACTAACTTATAGATTCTTTTTCTTATTTCTAATTTATACGACATCTTAAAGCGAAAACTTCAAAATAAATAAATCTCAACTGACAGTAAATAAAGTAAGTAAACTTTTGTTTTCAAAGGCAACTTGATATTATTTTGTTTTTGTTAAAATTAAAGACAATGAGTTTTGTGCCAAAACTTTTAGGACATACGTTACAGCAGCTGGTTAACCCACTTTTTTGTTAAAGTGTTGTTTTAATAAAGTGCCCCCAAAAAGGAGGAGCTCAGCTATTTTTTTAAAGTAGAGTTCTTGGAAGTTTTCTTTGTATACCTTTACAAGGCTACCGGTCTAGATATTGTTTTTGAGACCATCTATCGATTGCTGCTCTCATCGCCTATTTTGATGCTCCAAGAACTGATCGAGATTAAAACACTAAATCTCGCAGCGTACAGATCCCTGAAGATGCTTTGTGCAATCGATCGCGAAACGTTGAGAAACAATTTCAATTTGACTTGGTCCAAACCCAAGAACCAAGATATCTGAGTTAACTAAGGCCGGGAAAGCTTTCGTACCTTAGGAGTTGAAGAAAAATGTAAACTGGGTTTCTTTAAACACCAATCCAACTTTCTCAGGGGTGGCAGTTTCTTTAAACTAACCACTTCTAATTTCGATGTGGCTTGTCCTCAGGGTGGTTCTATATTTTAGTAGGTATGATTGGTTATTTAAAGTAGGAACTTTCTAAGCTAAATTTGTTACAGAAAAACTACTATTAAAACAAATAAATTTTATTTAAAGCAAAAAATAAATTGTTAAATAATGGTGAGTTTGACTAAATAAAGGCTTGAAAAAAACGAATAGTCTTTAAGATCTTATTTCTAAATTACCTTACAGTTTATTGTCAGTAAATTTGTTCAGTCTGCACAGCACATTCACTTTAAATCACTATTACAATTATTGAACAGTATATCTGTTGAAAGTCTCTAGACATTTTATCTGCGGTGTTATTGTATGTTGTAATGCTCGGGAACGAGTTAAAAATGAAAAGTTGAGAAAACTTTAGCGTTTTCACGGAATGTCTTTTCTAAGACAATTTGTACAAACAGTTGGCACAAAACAGCTGGGAATAGCTAAAAAGAAAAACTTTTTGATAAGTACTTAGTTAAAAGAACCTCGACGTTCTTTTGTAATAGTTGTCCTTTGACAAGTCTATTACGTAATCTTTGTAACCTTATATTACTTGAGGGAGCTCCAATAAACTTTTTGGGTGTGGAAATTTATGAGAAAACCTTACGTTCTCGTAAAGTTAACCGGGAAAAAGTAACCTTTTGTTACACGAGTAAAATCTTAATCCACTCTTTGGGGGTGAAAAGGAACCCTGGCGTTCTTTTTCTTTAACTTGAGCGCGAGATGTAACCTTTGTTACTACTTAAGCGGTCTCCGGGTAGACACACTTGGGGGAACATATATCGATGTTACGTTAGATGTCTCCGGGTAGACACTCAGGGGTGAAATTATAACGATGTTACGTTAGAGGTCTCCGAGTAGACACTGAATTTGGAAATATTAGTTTTGGGGAGAGAAACTGAAATAGAGGTATGTCCAAAGAAAAAGAAAATGGTTAAACCAATAAAAATATAGAAATAAATTAAAACAAATATGGCTTCCATAATTTAGAAATTCTATTGGTGAACTACAAGAACCAATATCTAGGGTGAAATTATTAAACGTTATTCTCGGAACTAGTAAAAGCCCCGACAAAGCATGCCGATATCGCTGTGGCGCAAGCCGCCAAAAGCGCGGCCGCGTTTGTGATAAAGCGGGAGAAGCCCGGCGGAGATTTCAAATGCTCATTTCTGATAGCGGTATTTCGCCGAAAGGAGACATGAGCCACGGTTAAATAAACAAAGAATTTAAAAATAGATGAATATTCTTAGAAGTCAGTAAAAGATTATTTGAGGTTTTTAAGGAAGTAAATTTGAATAATTTGCAACTTTGTAAGAAAATAGAGAGTTTTCGCAACAGGAGTATTGTTATAGTAGCACTTTTTATTAGTTTTTTTTTAATAGGCTTTAACTGATGCACAATAGACATTTTGGGTGATTGAGATAAAATTCCAGACGCCGCTCATGTTTCATCGCAAATATCTACATTTAAAAAAAAATTGTCATTGATTATACTTTCTAAATTTGATACCACTCTTTTTTTTGCTTTCTTTAAAAGCTTCCATCGCATTAGAGGTAACAAAAAGTTTTAGGTTTCTTGGTTTTTTAACGTTACAATAGATACATTTTAGTTTTGTTTACTTACAAAATTACGTTAGGCATCGAAAACAAACCCAATTGGTAACATAATATAAAACGAAAATAAACTTTGCATTATAAACACAAGACGATATTATTAATTGAGTCTATGCTAACAATGAAAGTAGAATTCGGTCTAGAACGAACAATCTATAAAGACATACATTTTCTAAGGGCACAAATTTCGTGTTTTGTTAATAATGAGCAAAGACATTAATGAAGATTAATTAAAGCAAAAGGTAATAATAAGGGTATGTTCCTATATTGGCGCTGTATCTTAATTAAAACATAAACTTCCTTTTTGACAGTTAAGAGAAGAACTCCTGCTTTTTATGTCATTCGCTAGGATCCTCTCCCGTAGATAGATAGATAGATAGTTTATATTACCAAAAAGAGTACATTGTCGTACATAGGTTCGTCAGTAGATAATGCATATACATGATGGTAAATACTTAATGAATAAAAATAAAAGAAGTATACATGTCATAGACTACAAAATTAAATTAATTAAAATTAAAACACAATAAAATACAAATAAATGCCCAAAAGACATGTTAAAACAAACAACAGAAATTAATGCTGTAAAAACAGAAATAAATACTGTAAATACTTAATGAATAAAAATAGAAGAAGTATACATGCCATAGACTACAAAATTAAATTAAATTAATTAAAATTAAAACACAATTAAATACAAATAAATGCACAAAAAACATGTAAAAACAAACGAAAATAAAGACATTGACACATAGCATATATAAGACCTATACCTAATTGAAACATATTTGAGAAATGCCTACATATAAATAAAATGCTAACATGCAAACATAAAAAGTGTAATAAATTAACAATGGTCAAAGCATAAAAAATAAACATATTAACACATGACATATTATGTAAGATCTATACCTAAATATAAATAATTACTTAAAATATGTAAACATAAAAATGTAATCAATAAACAATAGACAAAGAATTAAAAGAAAAAAAATTATATATATTAATATTTAAAGCTTAGTTTTACAGCCGCTGATACAGTGGGCAGCATGCTATAATACAAAAAAAAGATATAGATAGTGAGTGCCCAGAGAAGATCATGCATTTGCAGTTAGTTATCCGTTAGAAATTCGCGTATTGAATAATATGATTTAGCCAAAAATAAGCCTTGGCTCGCCGCTCGAATGTTCCCTCACGTAAAGTTCTTATATCATAGGGCAGAGCATTGTAAAGTCTAATGCAGCTATACAAAGGACCTCTCTCAAAAGTACAGTCCTATGCAAAGGCACTTCTAAAGCTGTCTTCCACGTGTTGAGTAGACATTAGAAGCACCAAGTCTTATAAACCTTGACCTATTTTTATTTACAAATTGTACACATTTATACATATATATCCAGGGGAATGTAAGTATCCTTTTAAGAAATGTAAATTCGGTGCTCTTTGATAAAGAAAAAAATCACAAAAAGTTTAAAGCAAATAAATCGGCATGCTTGTCTTCGCGGCCGCCTTTGCTATATTTCTTTTATGATATGCCGGTTGATGCAGCTGGTCATCGCACTATGGGATAGAAATTAATTTTTTGGTCAAAATTCTGGAAACTTACCAATCTAACTTAAAATGAGGTGCTTTTTACTGGAAAAAATATTATAAATTATTACAAATGCTTTTTGGAAACCTAAAACTTATTATATGTTATTATAAATTTACACCCCCCTTAACATTATTATTTTTTATTGTACAAAATAAACTAAAATGTCAGCTTGTTTGGTTAATTCGGTAGTATTCTAATCAGTAATCCGATGATTATTATCTCATATGATATACAGGGTACGACAATAGGTATGATTTTTTAAATGGAATACCCTGAATATTATATCACCACCAAAAAATCTTTTAAAATGCTTTAAAAAATACTACATTTGATGTGTCTATCTCAATTAGTTTCGGAAATATGACCATCCAAATCTGAAAAATAATTTTAAATTATTCTTAGAAGCGTAATAGAGATACATCTTCCCAACTTTTTATTTTTTAACGTATAAAATAAATAAAAACACTATTTTGTTGGGTAGATTCTGTAGAATCCATATCTTTCATCAGAATGACTTTTTATCTTTTAGGATATATAGGTTGTAAGGACAAAAAACATATTAAATTTTTAAAATGGAAAACCTTGTAAATTATAAAAAAATCTTGTATTTGTCCTTACACTCAGAGTAGCAAAAAGTAGGAAGGCAATTGTAAGTACAAAAACTGATAAAGAAAAAGGTAGTGAAATCTTTGACAAAGGTACCGAGGACTTCGCCCGAGACTGCATCGGAAACACAACGGCCAGCTCTTATTATTTAGACTTACTGTACTAAACTTATTATTTTTTTTTAGTAAACGAGGCCCAATAATAAACAGAGAAGTGAGATTAAATGTTACGTGTTTGATGTTTACTTAGAATGCATTTCTAGTTTCCTATGACCCACAGGTAAGTCGTCATATCCTTTTATAATGTTTGCAGTACAAGGTAGTTTGGAGTATCATACTTTGAAATGACAGCAGCACTGAGCCATTAAAATTTCAAGGATTGCTTTTTGGCCAAAATAATGGATTTCTATCCCATATGAATATGGATAATGGAAGAAACGAGATATAGGTTACAGAATGTCGTCATAATTGACCAGAGGCGTTATTAGGATTGTTTAAAAAGACAGGTTTTATCATTACCACATTCAGCTGAGATAAGTGTTATTGGAAGTAGCATTATAAGCAACTAATTAATTTTTTTCTGCGAATTTTAAAAATAGTGGCAGATAATACAAATTTTTTTAATTTCTGTGCTTTTTTCTAACAAATTTACATTTTAGCAATAACGGCTTAGTAATATAGGCATATTACAGCCTACTTACATTTAAATAGACATTTGGAATAAAAATATGTTAAAACGGAATTTATTTAAAAATATAAAAGATAGGTATAGGTAACCTAGTACACCATTTGAAGGAGCATTTGGTTTGTCATCATGTGGTGTAAAAAAATACAGGGTGTTCCATTTAAAATAAGAGAGATATTGCAATTTGACTTTCTAAAAAATTGAAATTATTTTTTGATCACCCTGTATAACCTATGATCTCGATATGACCTACGTATGATAAGGCAGACTTTTCCTAATCTTGTAACTAATTTTAAAGTTTAAGAAGTTTATATTGTTAAAATAAAATTAATTTAATTGCACTCTGCATTTTGAAAAAAAATCAAATATCACAAAAACGAATAAAATTAGACACTTGGTACTATTACCAAACTTAAATTATGTTTTGATGTAGAATTTAAAACCGTCATAAAATATAGGGTGTTCCATTTTAAAAAATATAACTTTGATACACGTCACACTTTTTTTGGAGACATCCTGTATAGAGTAAAATAATTTTATACTGTGGCCTTATCCGACCTGTATATGTTTCAGTATTTAATTTTTTTTTAAACTCCATGGTTATCCAGCTACAGACCTGTGCTCGAATATGGTGGGCCACCCCTGTATTACACTCGGCGCGCTTGAACTTGGTTTGACACGCTGCTGCTGTGTCTGGATTTCACACATGAAACAAAAGAGCATAGGATTAAATTTTTGTATTTAATAAATGTGTTTGACATAAAATTTTATTGTTTACAGACTGCACATGCAGTTTATACAAATTTATGAAAAAAAAATCATGAATTTAAAGTGACCTATTTTTTTGCTTGCTTGCGAGTGTATTCTTTAAATTGTTTTTTTTTAAATTTTAGTAAACAAAATTTTATAAGCAATATTTTTATTCAAAGCATGCAGTTTCGATGTTTTCTAAGAAATATTCCTTTTGTCGTAAAAATCTGCATTTAAGTCAACTCGGCGACTTTTCATCGACATCGTGCCGTCTAGGATTTGGCCTCTTTATTTAACTTGATATTTCCCATTTGTAAAGCCATACATTCATTTCTTGACGCTGCAAGATGTATGCATTTTGAGTTTTCATATCAACAAAAAGTGTTTAGAATTTGTAAGAATATTCTTGGAAAGAAATCTGGCAAAGTACAATAAAGCTCTTCACATCACGTTTGTTCTGGATTCCTAGTAAAATTTATTATATAAAGATTGTAAGTGAAGTCAATAATTTTTTCGTAACTGGAAAAAGTTTAACATTTTATCTTTAGTGATAGGTACAAAAATGTGACGTTTTATGAAATTACTTTTTCCTAAGACACATAGGGGACAGTGGGAGGCTTCATACAGTTTTTTATATTTTGCTTTGTGGAATGCCGTGTTTTAGGTATATCTCTTTTAATTTATGACACACTAGTAGCTTAACTATTTTATATTGTAGTAAAACCTTAATATTATTAAAATCTACATGCGCGAGTTTCCATAAGACTTTAACAAAAAAAAAAAGGAAAATGTATGAATGTACCCCATTAGTGGGGTACATTCATACAACCAAAGGGTCACATTTAACATCACTATTAATTCGTCATAATTATTGTTTATTATTGTTTTATACCATACTTTTTTAAAAAACACAAATACATTTTTTTAACATACAAAACAAATTGTAAAATACAAAATTTAAAAACAGTTATCCAATCTGTTAATGCCAATTTTAACATCGCAATAGTTTCGTTATATGAACATAAGTAACGAGTCCCGTAGAGTTTGTCGGTTGAATTACTGGACACCCTGTATGTATGTAGGTAATTTGATTAAAACTGATAAAAATTTTAATGTCGATTGGTGCCTAAACGTTGGGGTAAAGAGTACCTTATTTTTAAGTTCTTGATTGTCTATAAAATGGCGTCATCACCTTTGCGATATCTGTCAAAATAAAAAGTTATGATGTAAATAAATTTTAAGTTTTAGGTAAAATGCCCTCTGGCGGTATTAAAAAAGTATTTTTTCTTCAAATTTTTAAATCTGCAAAGCTTGTTGTGTGTGCCAAATGTCAACCAGATTGGTTAAAAAATAAATGCAATATGGCGAAAAACAAAAATAAAAATTGAACTTTAAACCCTGTAACTTGGTAACCAAGGAGATTTCGACATTTTGTCAAAGGACTTACTAACATTATTTTTCATTGCAGAATGACGCCTTAAAATTTCCTAACGCATTTTCCGAACACCCTGTATATATAATAAATAAATAGTTTTTTGCTTGTAAAGATCCTTAATTAATTACATTGGTATGAATATTCGTGGTAGACTCATCAAAAGGACCCCTTTAAAAGACTTTAAAGGTGTTATTATCATGGAGTCCATTTTATTTCTGGCCCAGGAACTATTAGGTCTTTGGAGAAGTATATATTTTAATACATTTTCCGATTATTACGTATTTAGGCCGGTAATTATTTATGTAACGGCCGTCGGCTTACCGATCCCCTTTTCATAAAGCGCCCCATTGAGTGCCCATTAATAGCCCGAAAATGGGGTTGAATTTGGTGATTTCTCTTAAGAGAACCCTTGAAAGTTTAGAGCAACTTAAATTATTTAAAAATAAATCGTTTATGCGTATAATAATGTGTAATAATGTTAATAAAATATGATGGTAGTAAGTAATAAGTAATATGAGTATCATGATGTTCAGTGTTAGTGATAATGCGTATCGTAAATTATGAAGCTATGAGAGATTTCAGTTGAGATAGATTCTTTATTGGTTTTACTAAGTTTTGTTATTTAGATTATTTCTGTCCTATTTGCCTAAAAAAGCAATTTTTTTTTAACGTCCAGCAGTACATTTTTTTTTGCCGCTAAATGCAAAATATTGTTTTTTGTTGTTGTAGGTTTTAATTGTTAAAAAAAATCGTTTAAACATTTTAATAAAACTTTTTTTTTTAAATTTAAATTAAAACCTAAGAATATACAGTCTCCTCTTGTTTATGACAGAACTTGTCATGACAAATACTATTTTAAATGTTACGTTTGGAAATTGCGTAATTTGCAATGTTAACCTAACTTAACGATTAGTTTAAAGAAATACCTATACAGGGTCTTGGAAAAATAATGTTCGCAATTTTAGAGGTAAGTTCTTGCATTATGCTCAGCAACAAAGTTCCTATAACAAACATCCGAAAATTTATTGTTTTCGAGAAAATTAAATTGTAAGTAATTAAATTTTCGCAGGCATTTGGCAACTTTAAACGCAACAGGGATACGAGCGCATGAGGACATAAATGATTTATATCAAATTGTAATATTTTTCTATTTAATAACACATTCAGTACATGTACTAAAAAACAGTACTTACCAATTCGTGGCGATAAACACCACCAATATCTACGACCATCAGTCACTTATTTAACACGATGTGAAGCACAAAAAAAAACCAATACAACATTTGGTAATCACTTTGAGTTACAGTTAAATGTATTTTTTTTATCTTTGGACAAACCACAAAGGCTTAAAGCCTAAATACTAACGTACCGTGGGTGTCTTAAGCGAGGTAAGAGGGAGTTTGTTGACACGGGACTTAAATACTTGAAGATTTGGGGGGAGGAAAGACCTCCGCGGGCAGCAGGTTCCACAATCTAGAAACTCTAGGGATAAAAGAACGAACAAAGTGAGAAGTTCGGGAGCCTGTCCAATTGGACCGTATTGGGATGCATACGCGCGGCACCACGAGTTTCTCTGTTGGGAACCGTGAGTGGAGGAACTATACTGGACAATTCTTCAGAGCAGAAGCCATGGAAGTACCTATAAAAAGCGATAAATCCCCTACAGCCCGACGATGGGCAAGAGAGGAAGCCTTTCTGTAAGTGAAGGATCATTAGTGAGACGAATAGCTCTTCTTTGAATAGAATCAAGAATGCTTAGGGTTGTGGGGGACGCCATGCCCTAGATATGGGAACAATATTCCAAGGGAGGTCGGATTTGGGACACATAAAAAGTCTATAAATTGGAAGCGGAAAAAATACTTTTTGGCTCGAAAGAGTAGTAATCACCATAATCTCCAATCTTGGGGAATAACTGAGTCTGGGTTCTTTA
Source organism: Listronotus bonariensis (assembly GCA_014170235.1). Taxonomy (NCBI): domain Eukaryota; kingdom Metazoa; phylum Arthropoda; class Insecta; order Coleoptera; family Curculionidae; genus Listronotus; species Listronotus bonariensis. Next base: position 18,221 of record JACEGR010005726.1, read on the forward strand.
GAATTGCAATGAGTCTCTTCGTAAATAAAACGCATATCGTAATAATCGCGGGCCAAAAACATCTCTTGCGTATCCAAATGCATGCACTGATACAGTAATACATACTAAAAATAAAATGTGATTTTAATTCGGGTTAACATTACTTGCATTAATAAATGCAAGAAACCATCAGAGAATTTTTTTCCGATGTAAGTATTTATTTTTTGCCTACCAACACTATGTCGCTTGTGAGGTTGCCAATTGTGTGAGAGATTTCTTTGAAGCTTTTTCTTCGGAAACACGGAAGACAGTTAAAAGAAAACATCCTGCTTTTCTATGCTATCCACCACGACTTTCTCCCCAGACCGGTTTCGCCTGCCTTACAGGAACTCATCAGTGAGGCTGTATCGGTCTGGGGAGAGAGTCGTGGTGGATAGCCTAGAAAAGCAGGATGTTTCTTTTAACTGTCTTTAAAGGAGTAAAATATTTTGTATTATACACCAAGACAGTAGGGAATTTTTCCTTTTGCTTTAACATACAATGCCACCCAGCTACAATTGATGCTCGTATTTACTGAATGCGATTTCAGTAGGGCATCAACGGCAGGATTTAATATCCTACCGCTGGACAATGAAACTTGTCTAATAAGTGGACGCTGGTTTTCTATGCTATTCACCACGACTCGATACAGCCTCACTGAGGAGTTCCTGGCAGGCGAAACCGGTCTGGGGAGTGAGTCGTGGTGGATAGCATAGAAAAGCAGGATGTTTTCTTTTAACTGTCTTTAAAGGGAGTAAAATATTTTGTATTATACACCAAGACAGTAGGGAATTTTTCCTTTTGCTTTAATATATATATATATATATATATATATATATATATATATATATATATATATATATATATATATATATATATATATATATATATATATATATATATTTGGGATAGTTTATTAATATGATGTAGTGATTACTTCTACGCCAATTAAGGTGAAAAATTAATCAATTTTATTTAGCACTAAAAAAAATAAGTTTAGGATTTATTTTCCTCTGAAACGGTTGATTTTTTGACATAGGTTATAGAAAAATTTTTGCTTAGAATAATGCAATTAGTCACCTTTAAAAGTTCCAAAAATTATTTCCCAAACACCCTGTATATTTCGGACGCCGGCAATAATACCAAAATAATTAATATTTAGAATAATATTTTGTTAATAAATAAAAAGGTTCTTTGGAATAACAAAAGTTTTATTAATAAACAATTTTCATTGCTGTTGTTTCATTCTGACGCGTTTTAGGTTTGGGTAAATATTTAATAACTTACGGAAAAATGTTTTGTTAGGATGTACAAATATTCTTGGAGGTATAATTTTTATCTTTTTTTTTATATAAAGGGTTAGAAAATCAAGTTATCATTTTAATAATGAATTAACCAATATTTCTTGATAACATATTTTTATAGGGTAAATATAATTATTAAAATTATCTATTTAAGGTAATTACCACCTTATTATTGAGTGTTCCTAAACTGTTATAACCCTCTGTTTATTTAGAACTAATTAGTTTATCATCTTGTGTTTGTACTTCTAAGCTACCGTAGCATTGAGTTTATATAATCAAGTTTGTCTTGTATTATTGGTAATTACGGAGATCTACAGACTGTCCACGGATGGGGTTTACAAGAGGACAAACGGACCAAAAATTTCATTTTTCCACTACTGTATAATAAAGAAAACTTTGTGGTCCTAGCAACGCGAATGATAACGAAAGAGAACCTTCGTGTTACCTGGTTGCTAGCTACGAAAGTAATATTTTCAGCGCCTGGGCAAAAAGTAAGAGTAAAAAAAAAGAAAATATGCTTGTGGGAAATATTAGGATTTATTTATAAAAAGTAACTAATTTATGACAAAATATTTTAAAAACTAGGTTAGGTATTGACAATAAAAGTAATTGTGCAATTTGAGCAATTAGCAAAAGAAATTGGAGGAATAATACTTGAATTAACAGTTTTTAAATTTGTTGTTGGGGTATCGTTATCACCTTTAACTACGTTAATATTCATATTTTTCACTGTTACTTCATTAGAGGAAATATTGGTAGGAATTTCGTGTAAAATCTTCTTTGAAATTTCCACCTTATTACTATAGGATTCAGCAATATATCCCTCCGCAACAGAAGAAGACTTCCAACCTCCATGCCTTTTTAAGTCCAAAATATCGACATCCGAAGCATTGGCAAGGAACGTAGTTGACGTTCTTCTAAAAGAATGGCCAGTGTATCTACTGATGTCTTCAAGTTTCAAAAACTTCGCAATTTCTTTAGGTACATTTGAAATAGTGTGCTTTCCAATTACTTGATTAACACATTTACCTCTTTCATAACGATACAATAAGCGCTCATCTAGAGCATTCCTTGGTCTCAGCTTAATATATTCCTGTAGAAATCTGACATAAGGAACTGAGCCTTCATCGTTGGTTACTACAAAGTTTCTTTTAACTTTCTTTAACTTTATTTTTAGACTCCACTATTTTTACTATAGCCACGTCATTTCTTATTTCTACATCACTTAGCTTCATTCTGTATATTTCGTCTGTCCGGCATGCCCCAGCCACTCCCATAATGGCTATTACTTTCATTGCTAAGTAACTTTGATCAGGCGCGTTAAGTAAAAACTTTATGATTTCTTCTTTTTAAAAATTTTTGAATTTTTTGCCTCATAACCATCGTTTTTCCTTTTAATAAAAGCAACTAGTTTTTGAACTCCGAAATATCTTGATTTTTGTTTACGGAAATTGTTAACTTGAGCATGGAATATACAGACCAGAGGGTTGGTGGTGATAAAGACACGGATTTTTCTTAAAAATACGCCAACATCACATTCTCGTCAATCCGCCCCACATTTTTGTAGCAAATGGATGGCTGCCCGGCGCATAATACCCTGGCTGTTCGAGAATATTTGTACAATGCTTTTAATGGAAATGTTATGGGCCTACATCACACCATAAATTGGCCAGCCAGGTCTCCTGATATTTCGCGAAATGACTTCTTCCTCTGGGGCCATTTAAAAAGCATGATATACAAGGATAAATATTACTTTAATCTAGATTAGTTAAAAAATGCTATTTCTGCAGAATGCAATATAATTTTAATTTACCAGTTAGCCAATGTAAGAAGACAATTTTATGAACATCTGGGTTATTGTCTAGCAGTCAATGGAGGAATATTTGAAAATTTTCTTAAATCTTAAGTTTATTTCCAACATATTCATTATTGTAATAATATTAATAATTTATTGAAGCATGTACATATTATAAATGTCATAAGTTCTTGAAATTTGTTACTCTAGTTTCGTTTAACTTAACTTAATTCGTTTGTATAAATACAACTTTAATCTTTACACTGTACAATTTTTTGATAATAATAAAGCACTAAATTTTAAACTGATAACGTAATGTCACGCTAACTGGTATTTTTATTGTTGTTCATAAATATGAGGCGATAATAATGCAACAATTTTTAAAAATATATTAGCATCTAACTAGCAAACGGGTTAACCGAAAAATCTAAAGTTTTTACCATGGACGTAGATTTGCATGCTCTTTAATAAATTTCAATAGAAATTTTCTCTAAAATAATTAGGGAAGCCAATAATTGACCCCATTAAAAATTACATGGGATTTCGTATGTCCCGCCCGGCGATGCATCACCCGGTATACATCTGTGCCATTATTTTATCATGAAGAATCACCGTCTTAAGACTCCTGACCGATTTTTAAATTACCCTGTAATTAAATTTAACTTAATTATCGTTTTTACTACGCCACTGTTACTATACATGCATGAATGGCATATTATATCAAGATATGCAACTGTGTTTAATATGCATGCATATTTAGTGCCATATGGGATACAGTTACATTTAACCTGATGCTTTATTAACTCATTAAGGTCCCATCAATCTAGCCGAATACACAGGTGGCTGAAGCACAATGTCTGGGAGAAATTTTGTCAATCAAGGTGCACGATAAAATTTACATTTAAAATTAAGGGTTAAATATTTCGTTTTACGAAATAATAATAAAAAGATCGGATCCAAAGAGTTTAATGTACAGGGTATTCATTTAAAATAAAAAACGACATTTTTTCTGACTTCCAGATAGCCAATCGATGTATTCTAGCTCGGAGAATTTAAAATCGTGATAAAAAAACAATTGCATGAAAAACTCTAGTTATCTTGCTGATAGACGTATATCAGTTATTGTGGGCGGTCATTCTTCAAGCTTTCACCAAGTTAATGCTGGAGTGCGTCAGGGCTTAGTTTTGGCACCAACGCTGTTTCTTCTTCACATCAACGACCTTCTCTAGTCCACAACTAATTCCATTTATAGTTTCGCCGACGATAGTATCGTTCACTCCAGTTTTCAGGTTCCTAAACCCATCACTAAAGCTGATTTGGAAAACAAACGCAGAGCGATGCAGATATCTCTTTCGCAGGATCTTAATTTAATATTGGATTGGGGCGCCAAAAATCTCGTCCATTTTAATGCATCCATAACACAATCATTTTCCTTGTCTCAAAAAGAGTCATTAAATACTCATACTCTACTTATGAGCGGCCAAGTTTTGCAGAGCAAAGACACCTTCAATCTGGTGGGCATCACATTTGAAAGTAACACAACGGCAGCTTCAAAAAAGCTTGGATTTCTCTTTCGAGCCAAAAAGTATTTTTCCCCTTCTAATTTATACACTTTATATGTGTCCGAAATCCGACCTCCCTTGGAATATTGTTCTCATATCTGGGGCATGGCGTACCCTACAACCCTAAGCATTCTTGATTCTATTCAAAGAGGAGCTATTCGTCTCATTAATGATCATTCAGTTACAGAAAGGCTTCCCTCTCTTGCCCATTGTCGGGCTGTGGTGGATCTATTGCTCTTTTATAGGTACTTCCAGTATGGTTTCTTTCACTCACGGTTCTCAACAGAGAAAATCGTGGTTCCGCGCGTATGCGTCCCTATACGGTCCAACTGGACAAGCCCCGGACTTCCCACTTTGTTCGTTCTTTTATCCCTAGAGTTTCTAGAGTGTGGAACCTGCTGCCCGCTGAGGTCTTTCCTTCACCCCCAAATCTTCAAGTATTTAAGTCCCGTGCCAACAAACTCCCCCTTACCTCGCTTAAGACACGCACGGTACGTTAGTATTAAGGCTTTTGGTCACCCTTTTATAATATCATTTTTGGATTTTATGGTCAATTCTCAGTGTTTTTTAATAAGGGTACTATATGTCTATCGTCAACTGCTCTTTTGGTTATTTATTGTCCCCCGGTGGCGCAGTGGACAGAGCTTTGATCTTCGAAGCCAAAGGTCGTCGGTTCGATTTCCAGCGGGGAGACATATTTAGGTAGTAGTTATTTAAAAATAACGACCGTGGTGGCACTACCGCTGCTTGTCTAAAAAAAGGTGCTGTGAAATGCATAACTGCATGTTTCAGTGCTTGGACAACGTTGACGGAACAGGGGAACGATGGTTTAAACATTTAATAACCCGACACCCACGGTACTCTGGTATTTAGGCATATGCCTTCGTGGGATGTCAAAAAAAAACGCTTGGACACATTTTCTGCCTATATTATTTAATTAAATAAGTGTATTAAAATAAAATGTGAGGTAACTGTGGTACCTGATATTTCAAAGTCATTGAAGTTTTCACCTATTAGGTGATTTTATTATAGTTTTTCAATATCTTCTTTTACTTCACTGGCATTTTCTTGACACTTGTAATATTTATAGTATTATACTGTCTGTAGTTTTTCATCTAAATAATAATTCATTATAAGAAACTGATATGAAATTTACTAATAGGTAAAAATTTCAATAACATTAAAGTATTAGGTGTTTACATTTTTTAAATATTTATATATTAGATTAAATATTATAATTCGAAAATGTGACGATTTAAGCGCCAATAACTCAAAAACAGTTGAAGATAGACATACAGGGTGATTCAAAAATCGATCACGAAACTTAAAGGAGTGATTCTACTTGACAAAATAAGGGTAGAGCTTTAGATAATTTGTTTTCAATTTTTACACTATAACTTTTTTATTTTGACAGATTTCGCATAAAGCTAGGGCGCCATTTAATAGACAAGCAAAAACTTAAAAATAAGGTACTCTTTATTAATGTCGATAAACCTCACCGTTTGGGCCCCAATAGACATCAAAGTTTTTATCAATTTTAATCAGATTCACTTACATACTACAGGGTGTCCAGTATTTCAACCGACAAACTTTACTTGGCGATTCTACAACAGAAAATAAGAAAAAAACTTTATATAAACATATGTCCTAAACGTTTTTGAACTACGGTGTGTTAAAGTTTTTTCTTATTTTTTCTTGTAAAATCGTTTGGTTAAATTTGTCGGTTGAGTTACTGGACACCCTGTATGTATGTAGGTAATTTGATTAAAATTGATGAAAACTTTGATGTCTATTGGTTCCTGAACGGTGAGGTTTATCGACTTTAATAATGAGTACCTTCTTTGCGATATCTGTCAAAATAAGTTATGATGTAAATAAGTTTTAGGCTTTAGGTAAAGTGCCCTCTGACGGTATTTAAAAAAAGTACTTTTATCTTAAAATTTTAAAATTTGTGTGCCAAATATTAACTGGATTGGTTAAAAAATAAACGCAATATGGCGAAAAAACCGAAATAAAAATGTAACTTTGACGGCTTGTAACTCGAAAACGAATGACATTTTGAAAAAAAAAATATATGAAGATGTACCCTTATTTTGTCAAGTAGAATCACCCACTTAAGTTTCGTGATTGATTTTTAAATTACCCTGTAAGGTACTCCTATTAAAAACATAAATGGGGTGTTCCATTTAAAAAACGCAACATTTCTGGCATAACTCTCCGAGTTAAAATACATTGACTGCCTTGAATTGCTTAAAAATACGGAAATATTAAAAAAACATTATTCCTTCTAAATGAAATACCCTGTACATATTTTTGCCACGAATTTGTGATCAGAATTTGGACATCAGTTTAAAAATATTAAAAAAAAAATTATATGTAGCTCTACCCTTATTTTGTCAAGTAGAATCACCCCCTTAAGTTTCGTGATCGATTTTTGAATCAACCAGTATTTTTATTAATTTAAAGGCTATACCTTAAATCAAGACGTCTGTGATAGCTTAAAAGAAATACATAGCTTCGAAGTTTGGGGGTAAAATATTTGCAATTTACTAAAAAAGTGTATATAATTTTAATCAGTACGTACTAAACCACTAGATTCTAGTAAAAACTACTAAATCTAGTACAAATGTACTAAGTGTGGTAACACTGTCCCTTCGCCACCATAATCATAAATCTTACGCCACTGCCTACATGCTATTATGAGCGTATGCATTGGACGGATTACACTTGCATGCCCGCGGATTGATTAGGGACCAAGCGAGGGCGGTTCGTCAGGGGGTATAATCGCTTTATTAACCATGGAAGTTATGTTTGACTCGACTATGAAATTATTAGCGCTGCAGTTCTTGATTGGGATTCACGATGAACATCAAACCGAACAAATTATGGCGTGATTGATGTGATTAGATGTATCTGCATCGCTATCGCTTCATTTGGTAAACGAGATGTTTAATTTGCGTTGTTTACCTTCATTACGGATAACGCCTTTACGAAGGGTGTATTATCATATACTTACTAATCATTTTTTTTACCTTTGGACAATTAACGGAGGCTAAGAAGCCTAACCACTAACGTATCATGGGTGACTTAAGCGAGGTAAGAGGGAGTTTGTTGACACGGAGCATAAATACTTAAAGATTTGGGGGAAAAGGAGAGACCTTCGCGGTTCCACATTCTAGAAACTCTAGGGATAAAATAACAAAGAAGGTTTTCTGTTGGGTACCGTGAGTGGAGGAATTATACTGGACAGTATTTTAGAGTAGAAATCTATAAAAAAGCGACAAATCCACTACAGCCCGACCATGGGCTAGAGAGAATTAAGCCTGTAAGTAAAGAACCAATAATAAGGCCTCTTATTTGAATGGTATCAAGAATGCTGAGGGTTGTGGGGAACATCATGCCCCAGATATGAAAACAATATTACAAAGGGGATCGGATTCGGGACATCCAAGTATATAAATTAAAAAGAAAAATATACTTTTTGGCTCAAAAGAGAAATCCAAGCACTTTTAAAGCTGCCTTGGCTATAGTTACAAAATGTTTATGGCAGGAAAGGTTATTTTCAAATGTGACGCCCACAAGATTGAAGGTGTCTTTGCCCTGCAAAAATTAATCGCTTATAAGGATGAGTATTTGATGACCTTTTTCTCACCAAAGAATATGATTGTCTTTAGGATGCATTAAAATGGACGAGATAGTGCTTTAATCCATATTAAATTGGGGTTCTGTCAAAGAGATATCTGCATCGTTTTAAGTGTGCTTTTCAAATTAGGTTTAGAAACTGGTTTAGGAACCTAAAAACTGGAGTAAAGGGTATTATCATCGGCAAAACTATGAATGGAATTAGTAGTGGATAAGAGAAGGTCGTTGATGTGAAAGAGAAACAATGTTGGTGCCAATACTGAGTCCTTAGACACCCAAGCATTAACTTGGTGAAACCTTAAAGAGTGGCCATCTACAATAACTGATACTCGAAGATCAAAAAGAAAACTAGAAAGCCGAGATAGAGTTTAGTTGAAAGCCTATACAATGGAAGTTTATTGAGAAGCGCGTCTTGCTAGACCTGGTCAAAAACTTTGGATATAAGCAAGAGCAACGATCTTGTACCTAGAAACTCAATAGAGACAAACCATATTTAATAACTACATTAACCTATCTATTTATTAACTAACTATATATTATACAAGGTGGCCATTTGAAAACGAAACAGAACTAATTTGGGCACACCAGGTCATTTAAAGAAAAACGCTCGGACCCGTCAATTTTTGATTTTAGGGGAAACATTTTTTTGTTGAATTGCATTCCTATAGCGGGGGTAAGACTTACCCCCAAAATTTTAAACGGAAAGAGGGGTCAAGTCATACCTTATTTTGGAGGCCTTTTAAATTCAATTGCAACTATCAAGTTTAAAGTCTCTGCTATTATTTTCGGCTAGACGACAGCTTGTCAAAATTTCCATTGAAAAACCAAACGGAGCTAATTTTATGCACTACAGGTCATTTAAGGAAAAACACTCGGACCCGTCGATTTTTGATTTTAGGGGAAAACATTTTTTGTCACATTCACACCCAGAAACTCAATAGAGACAAACTATATTTAATAACTACATATATCTATTTATTAACTAACTATTTATTATACAGGGTGGCCATTTGAAAACGAAACAGAGTTGATTTGGACACACCAGGTCATTTAAAGAAAAACGCTCGGACCCGTCAATTTTTGATTTTAGGGGAAACATTTTTTTGTTGAATTGCAACCCCATAGCGGGGGTAAGACTTACCCCCAAAATTTTAAATGGAAAGAGGGGTCAAGTCATACCTTATTTTGGAGGCCTTTTAAATCCAATTGCAACTACCAAGTTTAAAGTATCTGCTATTATTTTCGGCTAGACGACAGCTTGTCAAAATTTCCATTGAAAAACAAAACAGAGCTAATTTTGGGCACTACAGGTCATTTAAGAAAAACACTCGGACCCGTCGATTTTTGATTTTAGAGGAAAACATTTTTCGTCACTTTCACCCCTGAATTGCAACCCTGTAGCAGAGGTAAGACTTACCCCCAAAATCTTAAATGGAAAGAGGGGTTAAGTGATACCTTATTTTGAAGGTCTCTTTACCCTGATTACAAATGCCAAATTTGACCCCTCTTTCCATTTAAGATTTTGGAGATAAGTCTTACCCCCGCTATATGGTTGCAATTCAGGGGTTGAAAGTGACAAAAATGTTTTCCCTAAAATAAAAAATTGACGGGTCCGAGCGTTTTTCTTTAAATGATCTGGTATGCCTAAAATTAGCTCTGTTTCGTTTTCAAATGGCCACCCTGTATGTTTTTGCTTAAAAAATGTTTTTTGATCGTTAAAATAAAGACAAGGTATCTCATTTTGGTCCACCATATTAGTGTGGAAAAAAATTAACTTTTTTTTAACAGTTTAACGGTTTTTTATAAAATGACTGGATTGCATTATTCATGCCTACTAGAATTTATTTTAGTAATAATTTATGTCACTATATTTTTCGTCATTACTTCTTTTAGTTTATGTACTTATTACTAAATTAAAAATGTATTAGTTTGCGAACGAATTTAATAAGTAATCTAGAAAATTATTAGTAATGATAAAATCGAATAAAATTAGGAATTAAAAAAGTTAAAATTATAAAATTTATAAGGTCGTAGAAAATATACAGGGTGTTTTTAAACAGTGGTGGCAAACTGTTATGGTAGTATCCTCCTATTTACATAACCAAAAAGGTTCAAGATTACATGGGTCCGCTAATTTTCGTTCTCAAGATATTTGTTGGTAACGTTTTAAAAAATTCAAAAATTTTCAAAAGAAACTATTTTGATAAATATTGTAAGACTAAATATAAACCTTATTTTAATAAGTATTTAATGTTGTTATTACCTAATTTTTTCTTTAGTACTTCTTTTATGGTCGAAAAATATACAATAATGTGTATTTTGTGTCCTGTAAACTAAACAAGATACAGAAAACAAGACACTTAACAAGTTGTATCTTTATTTGCCTTATCTAAGAAAAGCATACAAATTTTACTCACATTTACATTGTCAGCGGCGTTACGGTTTTTATATTGGAAATATTCCTTCAGTTGCCGCTTGAGGCGCCACTGGACTAACTCTTACCTTACCCTCTTAATAGAGACATTTTGCACCCCTTATTTTGCAATTCCGTTGTGGTTAACGTTATTCTGAGTCTGCGCAGTAACGCAAACATGATCCGTTATCGTTATTAACCATACCGGACTCCTTTAATTACGGATGAATACCGAAGAGCTTATCGTTATCGTTATTGTTAAACTGCGTGGTTGCCGGATTGTAGAAATTTTATTATCAATTATTTAAGAAGGTTAAAATTTTAATGTCGTTTTAATTAAATATCATTGATACATAGACTCTAATTAGCGAAAAATCCATAGCAGTAAGAAAAATAAAATAGTGTTAAGAAATTAAAACGGACTTGCACTTTTACGGATGTTCTAAATCAGTAATCTAATTTACATGTTACAATCTGGCACACTTGCTTTTTATTCTACTACCAAACCTAACCTTACTTTTTGTGTTATGCTTATACTGTATTGTTTGCATCTACTTTGAAAAACGAAATCAACAGAAGTGTTTGCATATATTTAAATATCAATTTATATCTTATGAAGAATAAAAGTAAATACTGATTTTTCGTTAACTTTAAAATCGGTGAACCACAGACAAAAATAAGGTTATGTGTCAAAAGCGCAGACGCAAGATTAAATTTCTTAAAAGAGGCTGCAAAATCTCTGTCTAAAACTGCTGCCGTAATCGTTATGTTTAATAACGATAACCATAAGGAGGTCAAAAACGTCTGTTATTTTAAGAGGTGCAAAATGTCTCTAATACCATAAAAAATATGGCTAAATTAAAACAAAATTCAGTATAGAATATTTAGGATATACAGTGTGTCCCCAATCTATTTATACACAACATAACTTCGCCCCTGTCCAAGATACAAAACTATAAAATGGGAAAACATTTTTTTTTATTGGCAGATTAATAATTGTACAAGGGGTCTCAAAAACATAAATTTTATTGTTAATTAGGTTTTTTAAATAGCACATCCTGAATATGTCAACAAATTTTGACTCTGTAATAAATTCTACATCAAAAATGTATATTAGATTGTACGTCAATTACTGCTAGTTTGTTAGGATATTAATAGTCTGCTGATGTACTCAATAAAGATTAAAAGCAAAGGACAAAGGTATCTTTTTTTTGTTTTACGATGAATAGAATCAAGAATGCTTAGGGTTGTGGGGGACGCTATGCCCCAGATATGGGAACAATATTCCAAGGGAGGTCGGTTTGGGACACATATAAAGTGTATAAATTAGAAGGGGAAAAATACTTTTTGCTCGAAAGAGAAATCCAAGCTTTTTTGAAGCTGCCGTGGCTATAGATACAATGTATTTATGCCAGTTAAGGTTACTTTCAAATGTGACGCCCACAAGATTGAAGGTGTCTTCGCTCTGTAAAACTTGGCCGCTCATAAGTAGAGGATGAGTATTTGATTACTCTTATCGCGACAAGGAACATGATTGTGTTTTGGATGCATTAAAATGAACGAGATTTTTGGCGCCCCAATCCAATATTAAATTAAGATCCTGCGAAAGAGATATCTGCATCGCTCTGCGTTTGTTTTCCAAGTCAGGTTTAGTGATGGGTTTGGGAACCTGAAAACTGGAGTGAAGGATACTATCGTCGGCGAAACTATGAATGGAATTAGTTGTGGACGAGAGAAGGTCGTTGATGTGAAGAAGGAACAATGTTGGTGCCAGAACTGAGCCCTGAGGGACTCCAGCATTTACTTAGTGAAAGCTTGAAGAATGGCCTTCCACAATAACTGATATACGACGATCAGATAGATAACTAGAGAGCCAAGTACAGAGTTTAGTTGAAAGACCATAGGAGGGAAGTTTATTAAGAAGTGCGGCATGCCAGACTTGGTCGAAAGCTTTGGATATATCAAGAGCAACGATCTGGGACTCAACTCAAAAGACTTATTCCAGCAGTGTGAAACGAAGAAAAGAAGATCTGCTGTAGATCTTTTGTCATGCAAAATTTGGTGTTTTTCTAAGTACTTAAGAATTTGTGAATTAATTAATTTTTCCTTTACTTTACAAAGAGAGAGAATTAAAATTGGTCTACAGTTAGATGGAAGAGATTTAGATCCTTTCTTTGAAATAGGTTGAACACGTGCAGCTTTCCAGCCCTCCGGAAAGACACCTGTGTCGTAAGAAATTCAAAAGAGCCAAGTTGATGAGATTGGTGCAAGTTCTGGAGCACATTTTTTTAAAACGATTGCTGGTACGCCATCCAGCTCAGACGATTTCTTGATGTTAAGGGAAGAAAGGATATGCTTAATGTGTTTTACCTTAAAAATAGTATCGGGCATTTTATGAGGAACTGGGGTAACCGCTGAAATTGGATGATTTACGGGAGCGTCAAGGGTTAAATTGGCAGCAAATTGTTTAGCAAATAGTTCTACCTTTCCTTTAGCGGTAGAAATAATTTCTACTTATGTTTTTCGCAAAGGTCCAGAAAGATTAGCTGTCTTTGACTTCAGAAATTGTTTGATGTAGTAGTTTCTTGCATCAATGCTGGCCTGTCGGTTTTCTGGACTAGGATCCTGTAGAAACTTCTTGTGAGCCTGAACTTTTAAAATTCTAGCTTTATCACAAGATTTGGAAAACCAGGGTTTGTTATTGGATTGTTTGGGGTTCTTGATGGTGTGTGGAATATAGGTTTCAATGCCCAATTGAATTAATTCAGTTAGTTGATTGCAAATTATTATTTGATTATTAAAAAGATTTAAAAATATCTTTTATTTAAACAGTTGCAAAACAACAAAATTTTCTAAAAATACGTCATATTTACCACTCTGTATATACGAGGTAAAATTGCGTCCAAATTTGCCGAAAACCGCACTAAAATATCTTTTGTAATTTTTGAGAAAATTAGGTTTAAAATTTTACATAATATTTAAATTATTCCGTTCGAATGTCCAGCTGTTTATTAATGATTTGTAAATTTTAATTTTGCTAAATAAAGAGAATAATTACGTAAATATAAAATAAAAATTAAGTAAAAAAGAGGCTGCGGGCTTAATAAAACAAAATAAAGAAATAAAGAAAATTATCACAACAGACAGACACAAATGAAACCATTTTTCCCAGCTATTAACTTTGATCGTGAGACAAAGGTCATGTTTTTATGAATTGACCAATTTTCTTCGACTTTTTCTTTTGCGAGTCTTTTCATTAATTTAAGTGAATTTTGCCCGAAGGATATTCGGGATATTAGCCCACGTTCCTATGCGAAAACTTAGTCGTAATTAGATGGCGCTGGCAACTGTCTCTTTCTCTAGCTGGTTCGTTCATCATCGTTAAGGACTTGTCTCTTGGTTTTTCTAATGAAATTTGTTTTTTCGTAATGAGGATTTTTACGAGTGTCAGAATAATTTATTTAAAAAAATTACACCAGTGTGTTTTAATCAAATAAAAGTCTGTATTTTGTCATGTTGAATCATTACCATAGCAACCAAAACACAAATATAGAGACATTTCTCTTTTTGGGATGACATTTATGAAACTAAAACGTGTTGGACATGTTAAAATAATAGTAATTTATATAACAAGTACATAAAGTGATACTTTTTTTAATGAATGGCAAGTGAGTAAAAAAGACACTTTATGCATGTGTTACATACCATATTTTTCTACGACCGTATAAAAAATTTTCAAAATGCCATTTTATACATGTTTCACTGATCTAAAATTATTAATTTTAATTTTTGCAGCACAGTCAATATATTGCAACAAAAAAACATAGCCTTCTTATTTTTTAAAAGACAATTATCCTCTTTATAACTATGCATTTATTATTTAATTTAAAAAAATTATACGTACTTACTTTTCGTAGAAATATTACTTAAGAATTATAAATTTCTTTTCAATTTCTTAGTCATCTAAATTCATTATCACTATCAATTTTTAATAATTTCTATTAAATTTATTTGCAATTTGTCAAATTTTAAAAGTAGTGACACATGAACTAAAAGAAATAATGACAAAATTAAAGGAATCTTGACCGTTTGGTTTAGTTGATGTCGCGTTTACTGTTACATTGCATAAATTGATATTTAGGTTTATTGTAGTAGGCATTGAAACAAAACACTAATTTAAAGTGTAAAAAAGTTCAAAGTATTAAAAAAGTTCTCTTTTTTAACTTTTTATATAGTGTACTACAATGGAGTACTCTAACTTCATGTTAACGATTAAAAAAACAGCATTTTTCAGGCAATATCTTTATTTCAACCAAAATAAATAAGAGAAAGGCCATATTTAGAGAAACAAATGAAACCAAAGCCTGCCATGTTAAATTGTCTATAAATCAGAGAAGCTAATTTTTCCAGGATTCAGAGTCATTTTCTGCGATAACTAGTGGTCCAAACATAGACAAAGTATATATTTTTGAAATCAGGAAAATTTACCCTTTCCAATGAACCTAAAATATACATGGTATTCCATTTGAAATAACAAAGTCGATGCTCAATTGTTTACTTTGCGATTGTCATTTGTTTTTTAAGCAAATCCTGGCGGTTTAATAAAACCCTGAAAGTTTTGTATTTAAAATATTTTTCTATCTCAAACAATAAAGCGTGTAGACCCTGTAAATTTTGCTCGGAATATGATGAATCTTTTAGAACAAGATGGTCTTTTATTTAACCAAAATGGTTTGGACAGACGAATCAGTGTTTTCAACGGTTTTATAATTTAACAGACGGAATAGTCATTTTTGGGCTCAAGAAAACCCCCGTGCTATTAGTCAAGTTAAACGTTCTGGTCGTTCATCCGTAAATGTGTGGTGTGGAATTTTAAATAACAGGGTAATAGGACCCATATTTTTTAATGGTTCTTTAAACGGAGACCGATACTTCGATTTAGTCCATGATATTGTTTAAAATTTGCCAGACAATAATTAAGTTTTTGGCAACAAGATGGTGCTCTTTACCATAATATCGGTCTTGTAACTCGTTTCCTAAATGACAGATTTCCCGTCTGGCTTGAAAGATTTTGCAGTATAAGATGGCCCGCTAATAGCCCAGTTATGGACTCATTTCTGTGGGGTTACCTCAAAGAAAAATTGGACCAGATAATAGCACCCGAGGAAATGACACGTGAAAACATCCGACGTTGTATAACAGAAGAGATTGCGGCACTAAACACTAATAATCAAGGTCACATTTTGGCTGCAATGGGGAGACAAAAACGCATCTATTTAAAATGTATCGATGTGGATGGGAGCCCTGTAGAACATTTAGCAGTTTAACATTATTATATTTATTTTTGATTTTCATATTAGTAGTAGAATATAATACATAGTTGTTTAAACACTCTTGTAATTGCTTGCTTGCTTGTTTATGGCTTTCATGCTAGTGAATTGCCAGCTCTCTCCCTTCCGATCATATAAGCGATGTCGCTTATAAGTTTTCCAGGACTTTGTCGTTGGAACTTCTGGATAGTCGAGCTTTGTAGCTCCCAGAAGTTCCTAGCACATGTCAATAACGAAGCTATGAAAAGCATAAATTGCTGCCATCTTCCGAAGAGCTGCTACTGGTATCGCGCATAACCGGTTTCTTTCAGTACTGACGTCACCCGCAGCGCCCACCTCCATTCTCCGCCATTGAAGAATACCTCGTGCAGTACGCCAAACAGAAAAACATCAGGTTATAGGAATCTTCACTCACAGCGCCTAGCTCCAGAAAAAAGATGCCTTTTTAATTTAGCAGTGAGTTTCCTATCTTCCTCGGGTCACCAGAACGTCTTCTACATCCTCCATGCACGAATCCACGTGAGAGCCCGGTATAAGCTCCCTTCCAACGTCTAATCACTACCGAGAACGAACGGAAAACTCCACTCTTGTAATTATTATTTTGTCATTATTTGTAATTTTAAACTCTGATTAAGAGTCATATTGGCATTGATGGTAAAGCATTGGCAACTGATGCCAACATCTAATACTCATTAAAAAGTCAACCCTAAATAAACACTTAATTGCCAATACATTGACATAATTAAGTGTATTCATTACCTAATTAGTGTGTGTTGTGTGATTAATTGGTGATGGCTAATCGAAAAGACGAGTTATTCAAGTAGACTGTTAGGAGCTGTAAACATTTTGTTTAAAACCTTTTAACTTTGTAGTTACTTAAAAAAATAATATGAAATTAGCGAGTTGCCTTATTAAAAGTTTTAAAGACGTGTTAATAAAAAATATTATATATATTTAATAGTTTTTTTTGACATGTAACTCCTTTAAAATATTTCTCCCTATGTTTTGGATCTAAAAATTGAGTGTAAGTGTCCCTTAAAAAATATGAAAGATAAATACATCATGATATATTTTTTTGAGAAGGTCTCTTTAAGGGCTCTTTAACTTTCTACAAATATACAGGGTGTTCTGTTAAAAAAATATTAACATTGATTTGTCCAAATTTTTTGGGACACCCTGTATAATATTTTCTCATTTTTCTAAAAGGTTAGTCAAAATCTAGTCAATAACCCTGTACATTATATCTATAGATAGACATAAGCCGCTTTAGCTAGGTATATACATTGCAAACATGAAACATATTAGGAACGGTTACGTTTAATCTGATGCTTTATTAACTCATCAAGTTTCCATCAATCTAGTGTGTTTACACCAAGGCCACATTGGAAATTTGTTAATTAATTACTCGCTTGAAATGTATCAAGAGATTGGAGAGTTTTAAAAGCCATTTAAATTTTAAATGTCAGCGGTGTAAGTGATTTTGTTTATGTACAGCCAAAGAATACCAATCCATAGAACCCCACAAGTAAGATTTTAGCGTACCCTAAAAATTTTTAGTACCTACCGCGACCAACAGATGGCGAAAATAGTACGATGTCGCTTTGCTAATACGATTACCATCAGAAATTGATAGCAGTCGCTGACGAGTAGTCGGCCCGATCAGTTAGAGTGAGGATATACGCAAAATTTAATAAAAATCCGATAAATGGTAGTATTCATAAGATTATTAAATTTATGATTTCAGAATAGGATATATCGATGGGTTTTTGACAAAACATCGTAAGCGACATTCGTCAGTTTTACGGGAAACGTTTCTTTTTATTGGCTTTATTTCAGATGAAGATATGTTCTATATTGGTTCGGCGGTTCATTTAATTAATGGTAGTTATTTGGGTACACGCCAAAAAATAAATTAATAGTACCAAAAACCAAAAAAAATAAAGCAAGTAAATAGAGAACTATAAATCGACGTTTTGGTGGCAAGTCTGCCACCGTTGTTAATATAAATTAAATAAAAATAAAAAATTTAAAAATTAACTATTATTTAGGTTTAGAATTTTGACATTAAATGTTAAATATGTTTGTTTTGTAATCCAAATTAAGAAGAAATCTAAAATAAAAACAGTCAGATCTCGGTTTTTCTTTAAAAATAACGCGATGGGAAGAAAAAATCGTTTCCCGTAAAATTGGCGAATATCGCTTACGATGTTTTGTAAAAACGCATCGATATATCCTAAACTGAAATCATAAATTTAATAATCCCATGTATACTAGAGGGTTTATACCTTAGGTAAAGAGGCGCTGACTTTTGATATTCATCCATGGTTTACCCATGACTCGCATGTGCGTATGTGCCATTTAATTTCACTGAAATTATTTTTTCCGATCCGGACCATCTATCCGATGCCGGCGTATGTGCGCGTACCTTACCAGCCCTACGTTGCATGAGTGATTTTTAAATCACCCCATATATCAATTACTATAATTTAATTTAATTTTTTTCAGGTTTTAGTCGTGTCAAAAGACAAGATGACTCGCAAACATATCCCGAGGGAGATAACGAAATAGAGCCGCTGATAATTGACAGAGGTCCATATTTCGACAAAAGTGTATCTAAAAATGTGACAGCTCTAGTCGGAAAAACAGCCTATTTGGGCTGTAGAATAAGAAATTTAGGAAACAGAACGGTAAGTAAAAATTAATGTTATCCTACAAGTATTATAATACTATAATTTATGTAATGCATAAAGTAATACATTTTTACAAATAATAGCCGCGAGTGTGACTGAAACTGCAGACAAACCAAAACCGACTTTGCACGTTCTGCTTCATTGCAAATTTTTTAACGAAATCCATGGTGACAACCACTAAAACACTTAACACAAGTTGTAGCCGAACTTTTTTTTATTTTGTATTAAATTCATTCAATAAATTATAAAAGTAATAAAAAAATATAATAATAACTGCAACAAAAGTAAGCAAAACTTTATTATGAAATGTCATTATGTACTAAATAATTTTTAATTGCAGCCTTGCCAAGTCGCTTAATTTTAATTTTTAATGGTAAGGTATATCTTGATTATATGTGTTAAATTTTCCTTATAAGGTAAACGTTTCTGAATTATAAATAATGCATGAGATCCATCAGTAACTTTTCCCCTAAATTGCTCCCTTTCGGCAAATGTTTTATTCAAGCTTAATAGCTGACCACTGGATTCCTATAGTCAAGGAATAAACCATGGAAGTCTTAGAAATACAATCATTATTTTATTATACCCTACGTTTAGTTTTTTTTTAATTAAACACCCTCTACAGAGTATCTTGTGTCTTTTATTAGTACAGAAAAATACGATATATTTCTTATGCCAAAATATTAAGATTTAACCAAACGTACCTATATTTAAAAGTTATTTTTATTTTATCTTTGGACAAACCACGAAGACTAAAAGCCTAAATACTTACGTACCGTGGGTGTCTTAAGCGAGGTAAGAGGGAGTTTGTTGACACGGGACTTGAATACTTGAAGATTTGGGGGGAATAACAGGGAAAGTACAGGGTGTCCGGATTTCGTGCAATTGCAGGGTATCTTGTTTAATATTTATTTATTTATTTATTGAAATACCCTACAGAGACATGTCTTCAAATGGTAACATTTTTAAAAGTAAAAGTTTACAAAATTAATCACTAATAATATACATAAATTAAATATATTATCACTAAAACAAATATCTAAAAGTTCATACACATTAATATGTATATAGAAAACAATGACGAACAAAAACAAAAACCCAATGACACAAAAATGACACTTCCTATAATATATTTCTTTTTATGCTGAGTAATCCTTAAAGTTAGTAAAATAGACCGTTTGCCTAACCAAATATACAGGGTAATAAGGTTTTAAAATATACAGGGTGGACCAGGTTTTCCTTAACAAATTTCGACAATCGATAAAAATTTTTTTAATTTTTTGGAAAAGTTCCCATAAACATATGTCCGGACTTTTTTCTAAGATACGTTAAATTTTTTAAAAAAGTCGGTATCTTCTAAATATCCTAGAAACCTTTAAACCAATTTAAATAAAATTTGGGATACTTATTTAATTTAATAGGGCGCTTGTAAAGCTATGTCTAAATCAGTAATATTGGGTCCAGTGGCATCTTAGTGGGCACCACAGCCAATATTATTGCGATAAAAAGTACGCCACTAACTTTTTATGAAGATTTAACTTTTGTATTATTTTCTAAATATATATATATATATATATATATATATATATATATATATATATATATATATATATATAATACTTGTTACCCTGTATATCCAAAATCATCTACTTGTTAACTAAGGTAGTTTGGTTCACTTTTTAGAGACACCCTGTATATTAAAATATACTCGTCGTGCCACTTTAAGGCCTAGTTGTTGTTGTTGTTTCTTTGTTTGTTGACTCAGGTCCCCGAAGGTCCATTTGCCAGTACGTATTCTGGGTAGGAGTCTCCAGTAAGTCGGGCCTGTGACCCTGGTGGCTCCCGATATTTTCACTTTTTAATTCTAATGCTAGTTACTTTGATTTCTGAAGGGCATAAATTGTGACTATCTAGCCAGTGGCTGCTACTGGTGTCGTGCATAACCTTCACTTTCATCACTGACGTATTTCCGCAGGCGTGCGCACCTCCTCAGCCATGCGAGGATACCATGTGTTCAAACACCAAAACGCAAAAAACTTCAGGCTTTAGGAATCTTCACTCACAGCGCTTAGCCCCAGAAGAAAGACGCCCCAATTTAGCGTGAGTCTTTTCTCGATCCCCAAGGGTACAGCCACGCTCGTACGATGCCTTCAATCGCCTACCCGGAAGGTCTATGTAGACCTCTACGTAAACATGAACCGCACTACTCGGAGGTCGCGGAAAGAGTGAAAAATTAAAATGGAAGCCCCTCATTTAAGATATTAGTTGTTTGTCAAAATGTACCTGATGAAGGCCCACCCAGGCCGAAACGTCGTAACGACAAAATTACAAAATAATTTTTTTCTCTTAACCTATTTACTTCTGACCATATCCCCAAGAAAAAAATTTCCTCTCTTTGAAAGGAAATAAATTAAAAAAAAAATATATATATATATATATATATATATATATATATGTATATATATATATATATATATATATATATATATATATATATATATATAGGTTCCTAGGATATTTAGAAGATACCGACTTTTTTAAAAAATTTAACGTATCTCAGAAAAAAGTCCGGACATATGTTTATGGGAACTTTTTCATAAAAAAAATATTTTTTATCGACTGTCGAAATTTGTTACGGTTGGTCCACCCTGTATATTTTAAAACCTTATTACCCTGTATATTTGGTTAAGCAAACGGTCTATTTTACTAACTTTAAGGATTATTTCAGCATAAAAATAAAGAATTTAATTATTTTTACTTTACTCGAAAGTAATAACTTATGATATATGGCATTTTTGCAAAGAACAACTTAATTATTATTATTAGATTTTTTCTGCTGTTAAATTATCTAATTCGTTCTTAAAAAATAAAATGGGCTTAGAAAAAATTGGCTGTTTCGTTTTAGTAGGATATTTGATGATTTACGGCACTGTGTCATGTCAGTAAGACCTTTTTTAACGACGAAACTTAAAAAGTTAAAAGTGACATAAAACAAGGCATAAAAACAGAACCTTCCTAAAAAAACAGTAAAGGATAAATTGACGTTTAAGTCATAAAAAGTAATATATATTATCTCCATAAAAAAGAAAGCACAGCTTAAACCTCTATAAAAAAAGGAAAATAACTCTTATGTGTAAAACTCTTCAATCAAATTCAAATGTCTGATGTGTCTGTAACACATGCTTGTAAAATAAAATTTATTTTAAAGGTTGATTTTTTTATTAATCCATAAAAATTGATTTATGAACTTGAGGTTTAGCTGCCGTTGCAGTAGTGGTTCCAAATCGCAAGTTAAAAAAGGTATACTTTATAAAAATCGCTCTGAGCAACCGTTTTCGAGATATTTGCCTGGAAATTGTTTGGTGTAGCTAAAAACACGTTAATTAAGCGTATTATCTGTAACTAGAAGTTCCACATCATTTATACTTCTAATTTAATGTATTTTCTCATATACTTTTTGGTTACTCAGATAAATTTTTGCAAAATACTTATACTTTTTTATGATAAAAGTATAAAATGTCTTTTTGTACGACCGGGCGTAAAATTTAATTTCATGGCATTTATAAATAATGGGGTAAAATAGCAGTTTTACGCCCTAGGGCAAAAAGGTATCTTAAGAGTTAACCCATTCAGGATATAGTTTTTTTAAATCTTTTAAAAATGTATTTAAGAATTTATACCCTTCAAAATCAGAAGGTCATTTTAAAGCAATCTGTATGATTTAGACCTGGCAATACAGTAAGTGATTTTTTAAATTTAGATATCTCAAAAACGATAGCTCAATTCATCTTTTACAAGATACAGCTTTATTCAGTAAAAGAAGTTAAGAAATAATAATTTTTATCTAATCAGCTTGGACGCTCGCTTCGTGGAGTAAACAGAACGTATAATTTGCCGCTTTATAAATTCAGCTAAGCCAGCGTCCAAACTGATGACCAAAAATTTTGCACTGTTCTGGGAGTCTATAATAAAACTACAATTGTCTTTGCTAAAAGTCAAATACCGAGTGGCCCAAAAAAGTAATATCGGTTTAAAAATGTGCAATGTACCACAGGAAGTGACCTCTACATTTTACTTTAAAAGTGAAAGCGGATTTTAATTTCTTACCCCACAACACACTCTCTAGCCAAATTTTGTATACCAACACCAACTAATAATACAATTGTTTATAAAAAACTAAACATGACTTAAATTTTTGACACCCTGTATCTCCGAAATCATCCACTTTTGGACTAAGGATTGTTATATTTTAGCCTTAGAAATTTGGGGTAGTTTTTCTTTCGTAGGTTTTAAAGACACCCTTACAAAATCCTAAAGTTTGCTCGCTTATATCTTTAACAACAGTAGTTTAATTTTATTTTAAAGAGAGGAGTTCATTCATTCAAGTCTCTCTCTCTCTATTTTTTCTTGGTTTTGGTCCCTTCAGGTCCAATCCACCACTCTTCCCCTTCCGGACTATGCTTTCCTGGGCTTCGCCCGCGGAAAATCTGCATAATCGAGCTCATAGCTCCCAGAAATTCTAAAAAGAAAACAAATAATTTAACAATCGATGCAATGCATAAATTGTCGGCTGTCCAACCAAGATCTGCTACTGGTGTTACGTATAACTTTCACTTTCACTACTGACAGTTCCCATAACACGCCCATCTATTTCCCGCCATTTGAGAAATACCTTGTGTTAACCACCAAACAGGATACCATCAGCTTATAGGAATCTTCGCTCACAGCGCTTAGATCCAGAAGAAAGATGCCGTCAATTTAGCGTGAATCTTTCCTTGATCCCCGAAAGTAAAAAACGTTCGTACGACACCTCTAGCCGCCATTCCGGGAAAAACTTTGTAGTCCTCTACGCATATCCGCACTGTCTGGAGGTCAAACAAAGAGTCATTCATTCAAGTCATAGCTCGCTTAAGTCCATATTTGAAAAAAACTGACATCTATATTGTGACGTAGATTTTGAATACATAGGACCACTTAATACTGGGGCTAATATAACATATAGAACAGCTATTTTCTCTGTACATCGAGAAAGTGGACCATAAAAACTATTTCGGGATTTTTAACTTAACTACAGCAACTAACTCAATTGAGTACGGGCATACCATCGGACCCCCCACTAGGGATAGCCCGTACCGGATTAACCAAAACTTTGACTCTTTACCTAACTTTAAAACTTTAACTTCTACTACTTAATTCTTATGATTCTCTCTAACCCTCTCTGATCTGACTTGTTATGTCAGTTTGTGTATATATACAAACTTTAATTCGTTTGTTTACTAATTTAACATGTACTGTTGACCCTGACATTTATTTTATGTTTTACCCATCTATTATTGATCTGTAATACCTTAGAAACGGGATATGTTATGGTAGCAATAATACCTGCTATCACACCTAGGGCATTATAAGCGGGCATTATGATAATGCCCGCTTATAATGCCCTAATGCGCTAATATGGAAATTTTATTGCTTATTCAATTTTATTTCTCTCACAATAAAGATCAAGTTTATACAAAAATAATTTTTCTTTAAACAATACTAAAAATTAAACTCTATTTCCAAAATAAAAATTACTATTTTGAAATGTCCCGGAAAATGTAGCTGATTCCACTATAGAATGGTCGGTGTTTTTTGTGATGGTAGCAGCGGTGGTAGCACTAACGCTATTTTGTATAAAAGAACAGTCCATTAAAGAATTTTTAATAGTCGTTACGGAATTAACCTCGGAATTAACTGAATTGGCAATCATTTTGGCTACTTTGTTTTTGGATGAAATACTTTCTTCTATATATCCTTCAGCTACTGAAGAGCTTTTCCATTTCCCATGTTGTTTTAGCGTTTCAAACGAAGCAGTTGACGATGTGCGACGCAAACAGTGGCCGGTGTAAGCTTCTGCATTATCCAATTTTAAAAATTTTGCGATCATTGTGGGACGCTTCCTATGGTATTTTTTCCAATGGGTTGTACTGTACATTGACCCTTTCTATAGGTAAGAAAAATCTTCGCTCCTTTATTCCAGCTGGTCTTAATGTTGTGTACTTTTTTATTAAATTTAAAGCGCCTAAATCTTCTTCAATGATAGTAAACATTTTTGAAGTTGAAGTTTTAGTTTCTGGTACCTTTATAACCAAGACTGTTCCTCTATCTTCAATGTCATCAATAGTCATTTTGACCAACTCATCTCATCTTAAACCTCCAAAAACACCCATTACCAATATGACTTTGTGTACCAAGAAGATATCACCAGAAGCCTTCTTAATAAATTTTAATATTTGTTCTCCTTCCAAAACTTTAGACTTCTTCTGGACGTATCATTTCGACTTAACTTTTAAAAAAGATATGAGACGATGGTATTGCGAAATGTCTATATTTTCATAGACTATCAACGTAGACCTTAGGGTGGAACACTTGGTCCAGAGAGAGTTCGTAATGTATTTTTCCGACTAAAAATAATAAAGTTTGTAAAACATATGTATTAAAATAAAATCAATAACTTACCAGTTCCTGAAAATATGGCATTAAAACGGTTTCGGTTATTTGAAGAGTTGCGTTCGCATCTTTCCAAATACCAAATATGCCATAGTCCCGATCATACTGTTGCCTTGATTTAACTGGCAAAAGATTTTCGGTCGCTTAAATGGCCTTTTCTCTTATATTTTGTGAAATTTCTTCCATTTTGAGCAAATCGTTAAATAAAAAATGCCAACTGACTAACTGATAGAAACATCAAAGTCAAACTTAACACCAGTCATTATCTACTTACGTATACAGGTACAGGTGCAACTTATTTTCTATATTGCGAATAAATAATGTAATTAGTCATTGAAAAACTCTTTTTGGGTAAAACATAAAGCATTGTATGCACCACGGGCTTCACTGTAACGCCCTTGATACATAAATAGCTATTATTACCTAGAAATTGTTATTGTTCTTTAAAAAAACCTTGGAGGTTCGCAAAATTATTTGTTTTAATTTTGGACAATTTTTTTAATGCTAAAAAAAATAAATGGGTGTTCACATCACATAAAACCCTCCCAATTTTAAAAAACAACTTCCTCAAAAACATACATATATTGCAGGTTAAACAAAACATATACGTATTTTTTTGTTTATCCTTATTTTTTGTTTTTCCAACCACAAACACACTTTGTGTATTTACGGATATAACAAAAAAAACACAAACCTTTCTAAAATTAAATTTGCCTTTTTAAAAGAAACAAGGCAGAAATTTATCTTTTCCATATTTTATTTGATTTGAACGTTTTATTGAAGAGAAAAGACATTTTATCAATTTTGTTATATTGTTTGTTTTCGCTAAAAGTCAGCTATTTTAAATATTATGTTTTTCCGTGACGGGACAAAAGCTTAAAATTTTATCTATGTTGACAGTGAGCACTTTATTTCCTGGCTATACATACACGTAATAACGAAATCAAAGGTAACTTGACCCTTTTGGTTCAGCTGATGCAGCCTTTACTATTACATTGCATAAATTGATATTTAAGTTTGTTGTAGTGGGCATTGAAACAAAACACTAATTGAAAGCAGGGGCGGATTCAGAACTTAATTTCAGGGGGGCGCAAATATTAAATCTTTTATGATACACAAACCTACATGGAAAAGCCTAAATTAAAATAACAAAGAACTAACCAAAAGTTAACAAATTGTAAAAAACAGTTGTACAATTCTGCATTTTAAAAGTTCCAGGATCAAACTGACCACTATCATCTGTTCTATAGGAATCACCGGGGGCGCGCGCCCCTCTGGATCCGCTTCTGATTCAAAGTGTGAAAATATGCTTTGAAGTGTTAAAAAAGTAACTTTATGTAGTGTACTAGAATGGAGTACTTTAACTTCATGTTAACGATTAAAAAACAGCATTTTTTTAACGGTCGTGGAAGAAAGATATTTTTTAACTTTAAAATATTCAAAATGACTACTTAATATTCACATTCCACATTTTTAATTTAAATCCGTCAAATTAAAAAATTGCATTGACACAAATTTAATCATTATTTTAAATGTTTTCATAGAAACGCAGGTCTAATTGTCGTTTTAAATATGACAGCATACTTACTATATATACTGTGTAAGGCTTTGGCCCGCCGCAAAATGAATCCAGCCCACGCACAGCACATCCGCAGCCCACGCGTGCATAACTATGTAAAACGTTCTTTTAAGAGCTGGCTCTGGGCTGGGTCCAACATGCGCCACTCCATTTAAAAGCATGTTTTACAAAGGTATGCACGCGTGGGCTACGCGTGTGCTGTGCGTGGGCTGGGTTCAATTTGCGGCGGGCCTTTTGCGGCCATTTTCTGTTAAACTTAAGTTTTTTAGGCTATTCGGCCGTCGTTGTGAATTTTGTTTTCTTGACGTTTCACCAGCGCGAGTGGTTGGCATCCTCAGAAGGTTCCTAGTAGACTATGTAAGTAGTAGTATGCAAGTAGTCTACTAGGAACCTTCTAAGGATGTCGACCACTCGCGCTGGCGAAACGTGAAGGAAATAAAATCTACAATGACGGCCGAATAGCCCAAAAACTTAAGTTTATGACAGCCTTCTAGTTTAAAAACTAAATATATGAAAGGCCTACTTTCAAAGTGTACATTTTCCATTTTTATTTTTTTATATAAAAGTGAGATAAATGTCTTAATAGTTGTATTTTTCAGCACTGAATTTAAATAAATGACTTTTTAGGCCATGAAAACGAATGCGTTACATTGAATGTATAGGTCCTTTGTTTATTTTTAATAAGATATAACATAAAAATCTAATTTTAGGGATCGCACACTTCGAAACTCGACCCCTCATTGTAAAAATACGTTTTCTCAACATTAGATCGTCATTTTTCCCATCACAAAAAAATGGTGTACAATACAAAGGAAAAAATTTGATTTTAGCTCTCGGTTTTTTGTCTCCTTTCGCTTTACGTCGGGAGACAACGCGAGCTCAAGCTAAAACCTAGAGCTTTTTGCCTGGTATAATAAATAACTATTTATAATTATTTAAATATTGGATTAACTAATATTTTTGGCTAGTGATTGTAAATATCTATTTCTCACAGCCTAAAGTTAATCCACCATATACACCAGATCTATAGCAGAGGACTTTAAAACATTATTATCAATAAAGTTAATCGTATATGAATTTTAAAAATAGAGAAAGTAAAGTATAAAGTCTGTTGTTTTAAATTATTTTTCCTTTATAACGGTTTTATTTAATAACTATAAAAATAACAATAAAAGGAGTAAGTATACAATATGTGTTAGATTGTACAAACAAAAAGCTCTTAGGATAAAATAAATATGGAATAAAATCCTTTGTGTTTCTAAACCTATTGAAAGTCTGCGTTCCCTTTTTGTATTAGTGTTGTTGCCCTAAAAAGACATAAAAGACTACTTACTGAAAAAGTTTATTTGGTTATAAAAGCCAACCCCTTAAATTTTATAATGCGCCCTTTAAAATGTTTACAATAGGATGTTTTTTAAAGGAAACTAAATTTAATATAGTTATTTTTAAGTTTTTACAGAACATATTGGTTTAAAATCAGCTGCGTAGTTAGAGGTTAAATTAAAAGACCATTTTTCTATAAACTAGCGATTACTATTATTATGAATAATAAACCACAGCTAAAGCTACCAGATTCTATATTCTATAAAGCTTTTGACCAGGTCTGGCATGCCGCACTTCTTAATAAACTTCCTTTCTATGGTATTTCAACTAAACTCCGTACTTGGCTCTCTAGTTATCTATCTGATCGACGTATATCAGTTATTGTGGACGGCCATTCTTCAAGCTTTCACCAAGTAAATGCTGGAGTGCCTAAGGGCTCAGTTCTGGCAGCAACATTGTTTCTTCTTCACATCAACGACCTTCTCTCGTCCACAACTAATTCCATTCATAGTTTCGCCGACGATAGTACCCTTCACTCCAGTTTTCAGGTTCCTAAACCCATCACTAAACCTAATTTGGAAAACAAACGCAGAGCGATGCAGATATCTCTTTCGCAGGATCTTAATTTAATATTGGATTGGGGCGCCAAAATCTCGTCTATTTTAATGCATCCAAAACATAATCATGTTCCTTGTCGCGAAAAGAGTCAACATATACTCATCCTCTACTTATAAGCGGCCAAGTTTTACAGAGCAAAGACACCTTTAATCTTGTGGACGTCACATTTGAAAGTAACCTTAACTGGCAAAAACACATTGTATCTATAGCCACGGCAGCTTCAAAAAGCTTTGAGGAATATTGTTCTCATATCTGGGGTATGGCGTTCCCCACAACCCTAAGCATTCTTGATTCCATTCAAAAAGAGCTATTTGTCTCATTAATGATCCTTCACTTACAGAAAAGCTTCCTCTCTTGCCCATCGTCGGGCTGTGGGGGATTTATCGCTTTTTTATAGTTACTTCCATGGCTTTTGCTCTGAAGAATTGTCCAGTATAGTTCCTCCACTCACGGTTCCCAACAGAGAAACTCGTGGTTCCGCGCGTATGCATCCCTATACGGTCCAACTGGACAGGCCCCGAACTTCTCACTTTGTTCGTTCTTTTATCCCTAGAGTTTCTAGATTGTGGAACCTGCTGCCCGCGGAGGTCTTTCCTTCCCTCCCAAATCTTCAAGTATTTAAGTCCCGTGTCAACAAACTCCCTCTTGCCTCGCTTAAGACACCCACGGTACGTTAGTATTTAGGCTTTTTGCCTTCGTGGTTTGTCCAATGATAAAAAAAATTATGTAAAAAGTTGACAATCTTTTTTTTCATCAAGGTCATTTACCCTAGCAGTAGCGCAAATAGATTTTTCAATAATTTACCAATAGATATTTTTACCAATACAGAATGAATAAACTTAAGTCGGCTTTATTGCTACCTTTTTTATTATTGAACATACAAAGTCGGTTTAATTAGAAAAGTTGTAGTATTTTTTTCGCTGATTAACGTACTGCCAATAAAAAATAATTTAACATTGGGATTTCGATTTATTTCAACAATGTACTTTTTTAATGAAATACCCTATATATTAAGTCACCATTCGAAAGCTCTATTCCAGAGCTTTAAAAATTTCTTCATGTGATATGTTCAAAATAATAAGAGATAGACATATTAAACCTGTATTTTCTTAAAGTTTCTAATATGAATTTTTGGTGTTTTATTTATAAATGCCAGTTTACTATTAAATAGTAGTAGTAGTAGTAGGGAGAGATGGGGAGTTGAGGGACCACCGTCGACCGGTGGAGCTTGTTATCTCATGATCTCTGACGTCAGAGCGGTTTCTAAAACAGAAGCGGTTTCTTAAACAGGGCGGTTCCTTGAACGGGGCGGTTCCTTGAACAGGGCGGTTTCTTAAACAAGGCGGTTCCTTGAACAGGGCGGTTTCTTGAACAGGGCGGTTTCTTGAACAGGGCGGTTTCTTGAACAGGGCGGTTCCTTGAACTTGTTAAAGGAACCGCCCTGTTTAAAAACCGCTTCTGTTTTAGAAACCGCTCTGACGTCAGAGATCTTGAGATAACAAGCTCCACCGGTGGACGGTGGTCCCTCAACTCCCCATCTCTCCCTACTTCCTAAAGATGGTCATATGTCCGAAACTACTAAAAATTGTATATATCACATGTATTCTTTTTATAAAGCTCTTTGATAGATCTTTTGAATGGTGATATATTATACAGGGTGTTCCATTAAAGAAATTTTTTTTTTTGCAATAAATTACAGTTCAATTGTTTTTTTGTTATCAGTACGTTAATCAATGGAAAATATACTACCAATTCACTAATTGAACCGACTTTGTATCTTCAATTATAAAGAAGTAGGCAATAGTGCCGACTTAAGTTGGATCACCCTGTATAATATAAATAGAAAATAATTTTAAAGAAGTTTTTCTTTTTTTTTTTTAAACAACATAATTTGTGTACGTATAACATACATTCTATCACAGCCTTATTAAATTCTAAGCCGTGAAGGAGAAATTTGGCAACACAGCACAGTAGGAATGTTAAGTAATGTTTAGAAGTAAACAAAAACAAGTTTAAACGATTGCTTAAAATATTTATTCTGTTATTAAAAGTTAAATCGTAGGGTGTATTTATTATATAAAGAAAAAATAGGTAATTAATTGTTATATTTAAAAAATAGGACCAGTGGCAATATGTCAATTGTTGTTTTTACGTTTAATTCTGCGCATATAGTTGGTGCGTACGGCATACGTTATGGCACGAACGTGTTGCGTTTCGGGCTGCAAAACGAATTACCCAAGTTATATTAAAACAGAGGGTTATCAAACAACATTTTATTTCCCCAGAAACGATGAAATTAGGAAAGCCCGGTTGTGCGTTATTGACCGGATGAGTGTTTTTTTATTAAAAGTAAAAGTAGTACCTATACGGTAAAATGGACAAATATATATTACGGGCTACTAATTAACTAAGTGTGTTTTTAAAAAATTGGTTTTATTTGATATCAATAGTGTGTATAGTGCACCAAAAACAATTATTTACCCTAAGCAATATCCTAAGGACTATATCAACTAATGCGCATAAATATCCTGGTAAGTTCACCAAAAAATATTATTTATATAGATATTCTGAAAGTTATTTACCTAAGGCAGTTTTAGGGTAAATATAGTGGAAAACCTAATTTAAAGCGTTTGTTATTTTAAAGCGCATCTTATGTAATACGCTATATTATTAAGCTTTTATATTTATAACTAAACACACATGCTTTCAATTCATTTTAAGTATTGCAAGTACTTCTAAATAATAAATGTTTAGTTAACTTTCTGTTCGCAAAAAATGCATAAAGCGGGGTAGAAAACATCATAACAATTTAAAATTTTTAAATCCTTACCAACAAATTTGTATAAGGCAGAAAAGTTCCTGATAAGTTTTGCAGACACATTATTGCTTTTTAGGGCAACTATAGTATTTAAAATTATACCTATATGTTGTCTAAAATATCCAAATTAAAATTATTACCCATATTTTGTTTAAAACACTTAAAAATTAATTATATTTAGCATGTAATCTATTAGGAACTCATTTCAATATTCCTACTGTACAGTGTTGTTTGCAACGTTGCCTTTCTTACATCACGGCTCAGAGTTTAAGAAGGCTGTAATTCTATAGTTTTGTAACTAGGCATAAAAGTGCATTATATCTGGGTAGTGACGTAGGCGGTGTGGGCGGTAGCCTACGACCTCGCGCGTGAAGAACCTCGCGTTCAAGGCGCGTCGCACTTAAAGGGAGGAAATGTAAATCAAAGTATTGTCTAAACTCTTTAGAAAGTGTTATCTTATATCTTGATAAATAATAGTAAGCTTGAGGATAACGATATTGGATTTTAAAATTAGAAGACTTGACATCGTTGTTAGACCCCTTATCGGAATAATTTTAAACTATGTTAGTGTATAATGATATTGTATAGTCAAGTTTTGCTTGCTGTTGTTGCATTTAATATCGTATTTTAATTACGATTTAATAAATAAATGTAATAAAAATAAAAAAAGTTACCTACCCATTTTTATCAGCTGATAAACCGTGAGGCAACCTTGTGTGTCCTAATTTAAATTTCCAATAGTTTTATTCGTTTTTAGGTAAAGTTTTTTTTTGTTTAAAATAAATTGCGTAAGCAGCAGCCCTGCTTTATATTATATAATAAATATTTGGATACGCTACGCCACTTGTCTAGACACATCAGCGGTTTGCCTTTTCGCCAAGTAAAATAAATTATACTTTAATTTTAAAAATTACGTCCCAAAAATTTGATATCCAACTTAAAAATATTATGCTTAGTCTAACTTAAAAAAAAAAAATATACCAGTAATATTTTTTTATATTTTTTGAAAATTGTTATCCACAATATTCTAGATATTAATTTAAAAATACATTTATGGCTTTTTATTTAAAATTAAATATACCATGTATCGAAATAAAACCGATGTTAAACTACATAAAGAACTTATTTTAGTCATTATAAGAAATTATTTTACAATAATTTCCTTTTAAATTACAATGGAAATAGTCATAAATAATCCTTTGTACGATTTTGTTGTGCTATTGATAAAAAGTGGAATTATTGATGCTATTGTAAGTATTTATGTAAATTCTTTTGTAAAAGTAGCATGCTATCTATAATAAAATACACGACCATTGTTATAATATGTCAAAGTATGGTATTCACTTTATTAAAGAGTTTGCGGATTTATAGGGACTTTTGTATTAAATATACTTAAAATATTGTCCATTATATTTATTTTATAGGATTATTAAAGGGGAAAAACAGTTTTTAATCTTTTGTAATACAGGTTTTGCAAAAAAAAAATCGTTAATAAAAAAAAATTCTGGTTAAAAAAAAGAGAGTATCTATATTTAAAAACAATAAAAACATTTTATTTTTGCAAAACCAATATGGTGACAGATACAGTGTGACTGTTTATAATTTGGCCCATTTTAATTGTGTATAACTTTAAAACAAATAAAGTAATCAAGATGCGGTGTTCGTAGATTGCCTTACATTTTTTCATCGTCATTTGCTGAATATTAGATTAAAAAAGAGTATAATGTCTGCTGTGTTTTAATTAATACGTTAAAATGCTTATTAAGTTTAATTATTAGTGTTTTTTACTATAAGGGTATAAATTCTTACGCTTGTCTTCTTTTTGCTGTCGTATCCAGATTTTAAATTACCTCAGAAGTAAATTTAAAAAGGCATTGAGGGTATCTATATTTAATAATAATAAAATAACTTTATTTTTGCAAAACCAATATGGTCACAGATACAGTGTGGCCCTTTATATTTTGGCTCATTTTGATTGTGTATAAGTTTAAATCAAATAAAGTAATCAAGATGCGGTTTTCGAAGATAGCCTTACATTTTTTTCATCATCATTTGCTGGATATTAGAGCAAAAAAAGAGTATAATGTCTGCTTTGTTTTAATTAATACGTTAAAATGCTTATTAGGTTTAATTATAAGTGTTTTTAAACTATAAGGGTTGCTTTTAATTTTCTGAATTCCTGAAGGTATTTATTTGTTTTGACTTTTCCAAATCTTGCCAAATAATATTAAAAGCCATATTTATCTCTCTCTCTCTCTCTTTGTCTCTCTTTTTTTTCTCTCTTCATTTTTTCGTTTTATTTTTATTACACAAACAATAATTTCAATTTAAATTCTTACGCTTGTCTTCTTTTTGCTGTCGTATCTAGATTTTAAATTACCTTAAAAGTAAATTTAAAAGGGTATTGAGGGTATTTATATTTAATAATAATAATAAAACCATTTTATTTTTGCAAAACCAATATGCTTACAGATACAGTGTGACCGTTTGTATTTTGGCCCGTTTTGATCGTGTATAACTTTCAAACAAGTAAAGTAATCAAGATGCGGTTTCCGCAGAGATCATTACATTAAAAAAAATTATAATGTTTTTCGTTTTGTTGTGAAATTATAAAAGAACAGAAACAAAATTGCTGGTTCACCTATAAAATGTATTATTAATAAATTAACTTTGTTACTTTAAATGGAACACCACGCATATTTTTCTTTATTCTTAGAATTTAATATTATTATTTAAATTTACAAATTATTTAAAATAAGTAATCTAGCCTTAAGCTGAGTTTTTAGATTGACTTTTTCGTTTCCGTTTCCTTTTGTCGTTTGACGTTTCGGTTTCCGACATGGTATATGGAAACGGTAAATAGAAATTATAAATTGACAAATAAAAAGTTGCTGTTTTATCTTCATACTGAAAACCTCAAAAGGAAGCAAAAACGTCAATCTATAAATTTAGCTTTACTGCAACTCGTATTTTGTGGATAACGTATAGCTTTGTTTTTACCCTTGTATCTAAATTGATTGTTATATTTATAATATTTTATTTTTTAGAGGTCAATTAATCCAAAAAATTTAAGTAGCTATAAGTTATATTTTTTTTAAGGAAAAATGTTGAATTTTAGGAACATAGAAAAATATATTGGGTTTTTATTTAAAATACCAAAAGTTGCTATATATTATATCAGGATTCGGTTATTTTGTTTTTGAAGAAATATGACAAAAACCTTTAAAAAACTTAGGTCTGTCTGTGAAAGCAGCATCTTGATAACTATATTGGTTTTAAAGTTTTTCACGATCAAAATAGGTCAGAATAAACAAACTGTTCACGGATGGGATTCACAAGATGACAAATGGACCAAAGATTTCATGTTTCGAAAAAAATCATTATTCATAAAAACTTTTGCTTGCAAAAAAATATGATTCACGAAGGGACAATGTTGACTTTATATACAGGATTCACAAATACTTAAAAACATATTTTTTTCCAAGAATAAACTACCATTATTTTTTATTTTTAAGCAAAATGTCATAAAAAAATTTTATTTAGAATAAAGTTCGTAATCGATATAAATACAATAATACAAAATTTATTGAAGTCCATAATTTGGCGAAAACGCCTTGATCACATTCATGTACAGCTAAAAAATTGTGTTGTGAAGGAATTTAGAGAA
Organism: Listronotus bonariensis; assembly: GCA_014170235.1. Classification (NCBI taxonomy): domain Eukaryota; kingdom Metazoa; phylum Arthropoda; class Insecta; order Coleoptera; family Curculionidae; genus Listronotus; species Listronotus bonariensis. The sequence goes on from JACEGR010005726.1 coordinate 53,469, forward strand.
AGCAGGTGTTTGAAAAGCAAATTAAAAGAGTTTTCAGGTCATTTTATTATTAAAATTTAAAGAAATTAATTCTTGATAACTTTAAAATCAGTTTCATGAAACTTTTGATATTCCTGTAATATTAATAAAGTAATTTTTCCAAATAAAATGTTTTCAATAATATTGTGACGTATAATTTTGAAATATACATAGGGCCACTTTTACGTCACTGGGCAAATGTACCATATGGAACTATCTTCTTGGGACAATGAGACTGCTGGACCATCAAAACTAACTTTGCATTTTTCAAAAACCAACTTAAATTATTTGACTAACCAAATTTAGTACGGGCATACCCCCACTAGGGGTAGCCCGTACGGGGTTTAACTAAAACTTTAACTTTATACTTGACTTCACTAACTACTTCTTATCTAATCTAATCTCTTTCTAATTTCTTTTTTCTCCTCTTTAAATATTAAATTTTCCAGTGTTTGTTTTGCATTTCTCCGCGACCCAGTTTGTTTAATGTTTTTATTTTATTATTATAAGAGTAACCTAGAAAATTGTTTAATTTATACTTTAAAAACCTTGACACCTCACGTATATCTTTATTTAGCAAAATTCCCAATGTTAAGTAACCTAGTTAAAATGTATACTTATTTTAAAATTCCCAAAAATGTATATTTTTAAAATTCCCAAAATGTATACCCTTTTATACTAGGTGTTCACAATATTTTACAAATAATGAAAAATGGTGAAACAAAATCATGTTTTTAAGGTTTCTGAACCATGTACACAAAATCAACATTTTTTTCTAGGTGAATACATTTTTTTTAAGGATTTTTTTATCAAGAATGACTTTTTGTTAAAAAAATGTTTTTTTTTTTTAAAATCTATTTGTCCTCTTGTAAACCCCATCCGTCGATACACTTTTGATAAAATTGAATAAAAAGATATTATTGTTATAATTATTATTATATATTTTCACCGCAATTAATGTTTATGAAAAAGAGTATTTGGCAAATATTTTAATTAAATAAAATGTTTTTAACATACAAATTATATTTTTATGACAATATTTTTTACTATTCTTAGAGATTTGTTTTTAAGATTAAATAAAGTAGTTTTTTTTTTTTAAATGTACAACTCAAAATTTTGTGGTTATCTTAAACTTTATACAGCTAAAATTAAAGTCTTTGAGAAATTTCACCTTAAATAATAGAAATAAACCTTTCTAGATTTATACATAATGCATGAATTCCGTCAGCAAGTTCTCCTTTAAATTGCTTTGGCTCGGTGAATGATTTATTCGGGTCTAATAGCTGACCGATTCGTAAATATTTCGAAGTAAAAGGTTTTTTTTCAGGTCCTACTTACTATATTGTGAACAAACAGCGTGTCTTTGGAAGTTCTAACTAAGTTGGAGAATTTTTAATTATTAACTTTACAAAAAAGTGCCTCTTCATAAAAAGTCCTGCCTGATGAGAAAATATAATTTTAACAAAAATAATTGTATGTTGGGTCTACAGGGTGGCGCATTTCCGTTGACCTTTTTTTATCTTTGGAGAATCCACGAAGGCTGAAAGCCTAAATACTAACGTACCGTGGGTGTCTTAAGCAGGGTAAGAGGAAGTTTGTTAACACGGGACTTAAAACCTTGAAGCTTTGGGAAGGGAAGGAAAGACCTCCGCTGGCAGTAAGTTCCACAGTCTAGAAACTCTAGGGATAAAAGAACGAACGAAATGGGAAGTTCGGGGCCTGTCCAATTGAACCGTATAGGGATGCATACGCGCGGCACCACGAGTTTCTCTGTTGGGAGCTGCAAAAGGAGGAACTATACTGGATAATTCGTCGGAGCAGAAGCCGTAAAAGTATCTATAGAAGAGCGATAGATCTCCCACAGCTCGACGATGGGCAAGAGAAGGAAGTCTTTGAGTAAGTAAAGGATCATTAATAAGACGAACAGCCCTTCTTTAAATGGCATCAAGAATGATGAGGGTTGTAGGGGATGCCATTCTCCAGACATGAGAACATTATTCCAGAGAGGGTCGAAATTGGGACACATACAAAGTGTATAAATTGAAAGGAGAAAAATACTTTTTGGCTCGGAAAAGAAATCCAAGCTTTTTGAAGCCGCGGTGGCTATAGATACAACGTGTTTATGCCAGTTAAGGTTATCCTCAAATGTGTCGCCCACAAGATTAAATGTGTTCCCGCTCTGCAAAACCTGGCCACTCATAAGCAAAGGATGAGTGTTTGATGATTTTTATCGCGACAAGGAACATGACTGTGTTTTGGATGCATTAAATTGAACGAGATTTTTAGCGCCCCAATCCAATATCAAATTGAGATCCTGTGAAAGAGATATCTGCACCGCCCTGCATTTGCTTTCCAAGTCGGGTTGGGAGATTGGTTTGGGAACCTGAAAAGTGGAGTGAAGGGTACTATCGTCAGCATAACTATGAATGGGATTGGTTGTGGAAGAAAGAAGATCGTTGATGTCAAGAAGAAACAAAGTTGGTGCTAGTACTGAACCCTGAGGCACTCCAGCATTAATTTCGTGAAAGCTTAAAGTGTGGCCATAAACAATGACTGATATACGTCGATTAGAAAGATAACTGAAGAGCCAAGAGCAGAGTTTAGTTGGAAGACCGTAGGAGGGAAGTTTATTAAGAAGTGCGTCACTTTGCACGATATAGCAAAAACAATCTCGACTTCGATTTTTTAAACAAATTTAGTGGTGAAAGTAAATCATGGCAAATTTATTTCATTTCGAAGATACAGCGTGTTATTTAAATTTTGTCAATTTGGCCAGCCACTCGCTTGATATTAGAGATAGAGAAAAAAATGTAAATAGAAAAGTTTTAGTAATTTTTACGTATAATTTAGTGGCGTACCTATATTCTTTTTATTAACTTTTATTTTAAAATTATAACACAAAGTTAGGTTTTTTTAATAAAACATCCTGTATACAGGGTGGCCCACCATATTCGACACGGTCTGAAGCTGAATAACCATGGGGTTTTAAAAAAAGTAAATACTGGAACATATACAGGTCGGATAAGGCCACAGTATAAAATTATTTTACTCTATACAGGATGTCTCAAAAAAGTGTGACGTATCAAAAATATATTTTTTTAAATGAAACACTCTATATTTTATGACGGTTTTAGATTCTACATAAAAAAATTATTTAAGTTTGTTAATAGTACCATGTATCTAATTTTATTTGTTTTTGTGATATTTGATTTTTTTTCAAAATGCACGGGTCCAATTAAATTAATTTTATTTTAACAATATAAACTTTTTAAACTTTAAAATTTGTTACAAGGGTAGAAAAAGTCTGCCTTATCATACGTAGGTCATATCAAGATCATAGATTATACAGGGTGATCAAAAAATAATTTCAATTTTTTAGAAAGTCAAATTGCAATATCTCTCTTATTTTAAATGGAACACCCCGTATTTTTTTGCACCACATGATGACAAACCAAATGCTCTTTCAAATGGTGTATAGGTTGCCTATACCTATCTTTTATACTTTTTAAGTAAATTCCGTTTTAACATATTTTTATTCCAAATGTCAATTTAAATGTAAGTAGGCTGTGATATAGCTATACCTATTTACTAAGCCATTATTGCAAAATGTAATTTTTTTGGAAAAGAGCACAAAATTAAGAGATTTTGTATTATCTGCTACTCTTTTTAAAAATTCACAGAAAAAAAATTATTAGTTGCTTATAATGCTACTTCCAATATCACTTATTTCAGCTGAATGTGGTAATGATAAAACTTGTGTTTTTAAACAATCCTAATATGCCTCTGGTCAGTTATGACGACATTCTCTGACCTATAACTCGTTTCTTCCATTATCCATAATCACTGTGTCAAATTTTTAAAGCAACTATTAAGGTTATCAGATGGTTTATACTGGAATATTTTTCAGGATTAACTCTAGACTAAAGTAAACCATTTTTTCTCATCCTTCCAGTATTATATCATCTTGTTGTTGTAGAAGAAGGGTTTTTATTTAAAATAATTGAAATTTCTTTTAAACTGACTAAAACACTAGTAATTAATAAATGGTCGTTGTTATTTTCTTAAGAAAAATATTAATAGCTGCTATGTCACAGCCAACTTTAATTTAAATAAACATTTGGACTAAAAATTTGTTAAAATATATTTTACTAAAAAGCACAAAAGATAGGTATAGGCAACCTATACACCATTTAAAAGAGTATTTCATTTGTCATCATGTAAGGTAAAATAATACAGGGTATTCCATTTAAAATAAGAGGGATATGGCTATTTGATTATCTGAAAAATTGAAATTAGTTTTTGCTCACCCTGTACAATATTTGATCTTGATTTGACCTACGTATGATATGGCAGACTTTTTCTAATCTTGTTACACATTTGAAAGTTTAAAGTGTTAAAAGTGTTAAAGTAAAATCAATTTAATTTTACCTCTGCATTTTTCAAAAAATCAAATATCACAAAAACGAATAAAATTAGACACTTAGTACTATTAACGAACTTAAATTATTTTTTAAAGTAGAATCTAAAAACGTCATAAAATATAGGGTGTTCCATTTAAAAAAATATAACTTTGATACGTCATACATTGACTTTGTTGGGTTACTTGAATTTCTTATAATGTTGTTATTTGTCATGATTTTTGCATTTTGTATTGCTATTTTGTATTGTCTTTTAAAGTCCCTACATGTTCTCTCAATATCAGGTGATCGATACTGTCTTTTAAGTTGTTCTAAAAAGTGTAATTGGTCACGCATAACTTTCAAATCATTATTAAACCAATTGATTGTATTACTCTAATTAGCCCTCACATTATACTTTTTTCTGGAAAGCATTCAAAGTATGCTTCCTTTAAAACCCTCATAAATATGTTAAACTTTTCATTTATATCCATTTCTCTTATGTTTACAAATTCCCAACTTATCTCTGACATTTTTTTATGAAATAAAAACAGACCTCTCTGTGTGATTGGCCTGAATGTGACTTTTTTCCTCAAACCCTCCCACTTGATTTAATAAAAACTGACCTGTTGTCCTCTGTGATCAGAGAACACACTTCTACTACCTCATGCTGTATCACAGTGACGAAACCCGCCCAATCCGATACCCAAAACATGTCAATGGGCCTTATGGTTTCGTGACTGTAACACTAACGCTTTTGGCACAATGTTTAAAAATTGCATGTAAAACATTTTGGTAAACTTGTACGACAAAAAAGTTACCCGTTTGCCCAGTCCGACAACCGAAACATTTGACATTGACAGGCTGGGCTATAACTCCGCTTCCATATATGGCGGTATACATATTCGTGGTAGACTCGTTAAAAGGGACCCCCTAAAAGGTTTAAAAAGTGTTAAGCTTTGTAACCTAGTACGTCTTTATTTAAGCGTCCACTAAGCTGATCTGTAGTTTGGGAGTGCCCCAGGGATCAGTATTGGGGCCTTTGTTATTCTTGATCTTTATCAATGACCTTGACAAATATATAGTAAATTCGCTGTTGACCCTATATGCAGATGATACAACGTTGTTGAGCATAGATGGAAATTTGGATATTCTTCACCAGAAAATACAGCAAGAGGTTTCTAGGACTTCCAAGTGGTTCTGCGCAAATAAACTGAAACTAAATGAAAATAAAACATGCTAAATAAGGTTTTCTTTGTGTGATCTCTCAAATGCGGATAACCCTCTTAATGTAAAGTTTCTAGGGATTCTTATGGATCCCAAATTAATATGGGACCAGCACATAGAGCAAGTAGCTACAAGGTTAACAGGAACTATCTTTTTAATTAGAAATTTGGTAGGTGAAGTCTCAAATTCAGTTATAAAGACAGCTTATTATGCACTATTTGAAAGTACCTGCACCTATGCTATTCTTGCATGGGGACATTCTTGTCATACTAGCCGTCTGTTCTCTTTACAACGCCGGGTGTTAAGAGTTATGCTGGGACTAGGTTACCGAGAAGATGTAATAAAATATTTTAAATAACAAAAATTTTTAACTATTCCATATTTATATATACTGTATGCGCTTCTTCTCTACATGTTAAATCAAATTATAATGAATACTCACAACGTATTAATATTCATTCTCATAATACGAGAGGAAGAGGTAATCTACAATTGCCCTTTACTAGAATAGCGAGAAGTCGAAATGCACTCAATTACTATGGACCAAAATGTTTTAATCATCTGCCTGAAGAAATTAAGTCTTTGCCCTTCAAACCATTTAAAACGAGAATAAAACAGGTCCGCTAAATGGTTCCTGCTATTCATTTGACGAATTTTATGAAATATTATAGATTTTTTTTACTGTGTGTACTGACATCTATTTTATAGTAATTTTAGTTATTTAAATGTATCTTAAGTGTTAATTTATAAGTGATGTTTGTAAAACCATTAAGTGTGACAAGTTGCTTTTTGCAGATGATCTTAAGGTATTTTTGCCCATTGAAACTTATACTGATTGTGCACGACTACAACAACAATTAAATTACATTCAGAGTTGGTGCGAAGAAAACAAACTCAGTCTTAATGCAGCTAAGTGTCAAGTAGTTACTTACACTCGTAAGCAGCATCCTTTTCAGTATCCCTATTCCATATCGGGAGTAGTTTTGGAAAGAACTGGTACACTGAAAGATTTGGGGGTTGTGTTTGAATCGAAATTAACTTTCGTTGACCACATCAACCAGATAATTCTTGCGGCGGGTCGGACACTTGGCTTCATTGTGCGCAATAGTAAGAATTTTAGCGATTCAAGAGTTCTAAAACCCTCTTTTGTACATATGTGCGTTCGAAACTTGAATATGCCTCACTGATTTGGAATCCTTACTATGATTGTCACATAAATAATATAGATAGAGTCCAGAAAAGGTTTTTAAAGTTTTTAAATTTTAAAACAGATGGGATTTATCCACAGCGAGGCTCAGATTACCATGTTTTGTTGGAAAAATTTAGTTTTGACAGCTTAAAACTACGGAGGGTTTCTGCCTCCATGATCTTTTTGTTTAAATTGCTGCACGGTGAGGTTGATTGTCCTCATCTGCTAAATCAAATTAATTTTTTTGTCCCTAGATTGAACGCTAGGAACTCTGTAACCTTTATGTGTGAAAGAGCTAGGACTAAAATAATGCTAAAATCGCCGGTCAATTTTATGTGTGCCAGTTCTAATATGATTTCAAGGGACTGTGATATTTTTAATTGTACGAAAAATGAACTGAAAAGAAAAGCCAAATGTACTCAATAGAATTTATTTTTGAATGTTATTTATACTGTTGAATTCTTTGTTAAATAGTTTGTATAATGGGTTCTATTATTATTATTGTATATGATATGAGTATTATTATAGTTATTTTTATAATTTGCTATGTAAATTGCTCTGTAAATGGGTTCTTGTTGGGCAATAAAGCTATTATTATTATTATTATGCCGCTCGAGTAAATCCCCATTTAGCATTGTGGGCTTTACTACTACAATTTAAAATGGCGCATCACAAAACAAATATTTTACAAATATTTTGCCTAAAGCTTTGGTTTTCCAAAAGAAAAAAATTCTGCTACCACAAAATATTTAAGCTGCTTCCAGCTATTAAGCTGAAATAAAACATTCACGAATTAAAAGCAGTTTCCAGGAAGAATTGCCGGCATATCTATAAATTATTTATGAAGCGTTTATGTGATAAGAAAAATGGTGGAAAATTATAAGATTATTTTTTCACCGTATATTATGGAACATTCATGTATTATTTACGAAATTACGTTTAGATTATTTTGTACCGTATTTTATGAAAAAATTAAAGTTATTATTTACAGACTACAATTAGATAAGATTTAATTGGGCATGTTATTTCCTTTTCCTACGACCACTTGTGAAAATAGCAAATAGCACACTGTTTTAATGCATAGAAAAGCGTTATATCACACTAGTGTTGCAAAGTACTTTACAGCACTAGTGCTGCAAAGTACTTTACAACACTCGTGTGATATATATTATGATGTCATTCTAAAAACTGCTATTGGTTTTGCAAGTGACTTATTTATTGTAGTGACAGTAAAAAAACTTTTACTTACCTTAAACAGTAGAACCCAATTTAGCGAAAATCATCCTATTAACGTTAAGTTACTACACAGTATAAGCTTTCTTTTAATATTAAAAAGAGTAATAATAAAATTTCCGAAAAAATAAAAACATAAACAAAAATAGACATAAACACAAAAACAACTTTCACCGACTGCTCGCTCAGTGGCACAGTGTTGTCAGGTAAGTAGATCAAATTAAAAATCTCCCTCCTACCTTTGAGCACGCACTTTATAGAGGCAGCCTTGCCTCTTGACCGTTCGACCTAAAGCGCCAGAGAAAAACTCCTATAGATCAAATTCCTTTTTCTCTGTCTTCGTGTACTCAAACAACTAGTTAAATCTATTTTTTTAAATCCCTTAATTAAACCTGAGGCTAATACACACTTTATGAATCCACTTTCTTTTATCCATTCATAAATAGAATCAGACCCTTCCGACGTTGCCAAATGCTTTCCATATTTTGCATGGTATAACTGACGTTTAGTAGTCGTTTTTTTCTTACTTTTAAGACTTTAGGTTATGCATTTACAATTTTCATATTTTTTATATTTTTTCTCAAAAATATGATGTGATGCTCAGTTTCATTAACTCGTTTTACCAATTTTATCCCACCCAGCACCCCTTTTCACTCCCCGGTCCCGTAAGTTTGTTTACTCGATATTTTTTAAAAACATAATATTTTGGATATGCGCCACTTACGTTTTATTTAGAAGAGTGTCTAAAATATGTAAGTATCAATAATTTTTAAAAACCCTTAAAATAGCAGAAAACCGTATTAAACTATTAGCGTTATTACCTAACCAAACCATACAATTTTTATAAGTAAGGGCCTTTTTCCATTCCAAAATGATAAAAGCTATATAATGCTTCTAGGTAGGTGATTTTCGATGTAAAAATATTGTCAAAACAGTATAATATAGCAGTGAGAAAAAGTACATATCACACTAGTGTTACAAAGTAAAAATCACCCTAGTGTTGCAAAGTTCTCAATTGTTTTTTATTTTTTCTGTAAAGAGAAGCTTAAATTTTTAAATTAATTTAAAATAAATACATTTGAAAATACTTTTTCATTTTCAAAATAGGAACTTGTTTGGCTTTCGTATATCGTTGCGGCATATTTAATAATAACGACATATAATAAAAATACTAAAATCACAAAACAACACTTAACATTCAAAATTGTTTTGAACAAAAAAATAATAAAAAAGTTCCAGCTGTGAAGAACAAACCATGGTTTCTTCATGTTTTTGAGGTTGCTGAATCCGAATCTGGGGTAGGTTTGACCCCATCAGGTCACGGTCAAGGTCACAGATTTGGATTCAGCGACCCCAAAACATAAAGATACCATGGTCTATGTTTCAGAGCTGGATTTTTTAAATTTTGTGTGGCTGTGTAATTTGCGTTTACAAAGTTTCAGGTAAAGCACAAGTAGAGCAAATTGGGTCTGGCTAGTCGGTTAGTTCGAAACATAGTTACTAAATACTTATATTTTCCTATTTACTTAACTTTAACAAAAAAATTAATACAATTATTTGAGATTTCTAAAATATCAAAAAATAATTATGACAGTCGTTGACATTTGATTGATTACTAACGATTTCTCTCAGACTTACGTCAGTGTCGTGACTTTTTTGTCTCACTTGGTTTAGACGGTATAAAAAAAACAAGGTATGACGAAACAAAGAATAACATATCTGAAAGCACAAATGTTATTATAGCTATTTATGTATCAAGGGCGTTACTAGGACTATAATGCCCTGAAGGTCGAAATAGCCTGAGGGTCTCTGGCTCGAGGACTAGATTTCGACCTGATGGGCATTATAGTCCAGTAAAGCACGTGGTGCATACAATGCTTTATGTTTTACCCAAAAAGAGTTTTTCAATGACTAATTACATTATTTATTCGCAATATTAAAAATAAGTTGCACCTGTACCTGTATATGTAAGTAGATAATGCCTGGTGTTAAATTTGACTTTGATGTTTCTATCCGTTAGTCAGTTGGCATTTTTTATTTAACGATTTGCTCAAAATGGAAGAAATTCCACAAAATATAAAAGAAAAGGCCATAAAAGCGACCGAAAATCTTTTGCCAGTTAAATCAAGGCAACAGTATGATCGGGAGTATGGCATATTTGGTATTTGGAAAGATGCGAACGCAATTCTTCAAATAACCGAAACCGTTTTAATGGCATATTTTCAGGAACGGGTAAGTTATTGATTTTATTTTAATACATATGTTTGTATAAACTTGATCTTTATTGTGAGAGAAATAAAATTGGATAAGCAATAAAATTTCCATATTAGCGCATTAGGGCATTATAAGCGGGCATTATCATATTGCCCGCTTATAATGCCCTAGGTGTGATAGCAGGTATTATTGCTACCATAACATATTCCGTTTCTAAGGTATTACAGATCAATAATAGATGGGTAAAACATAAATAATTTTAATCTTAAAATTTACAAAGCAAAAAAATTGTCTGTTTGGCTGGCTTTATTTTTGTTGCCAGTAAAACCAATTTTCAGATCATCTATAATATTTTATGTTGGTAAAATAACTTAAGAAAGGTCGCTGTTCTGTTGCCAGTTTAGATTTCGAAAAATTGTATTATCCAATTTAAAAACTAGATCGCGGCCGAGAGCTAAACTATGTTACTCCTATAAATTCTTATTTTATCCAACTTATTTCATTTTATCCAAGCAGGATAATTTAAAAGTGATCAGATAAGCTGGTTGACCGCAAATGTATTTATTGGACAACCAGCAGATCTAGCTGTCAGTCTGCAAAAGTTTGTTTGACGTTCGAAATGAATGAGGTCATGAAAATGTACCGAGGAAAACGTATTTCTCGTATTTCTGTCCTGAAAATGTCCAGATTGTGTTCCTAAAATTAAATGGCTTTTTCCCGAGAATGAGAAAAAATTAGGAGAGCTGATGGCTAATCTCTTTTCTTTGTAAAATACAATCACAGTTTACACATGTTGTAAGTGCAAAAATGAATTTTTTAGTTGTATGTACTTTGAACTTTAAAAACTTGCCATAATTCTAGTCTAAAAGTTCTTAAAACGATTGGAAAATGGAGCTGGCATCTTTAAGTTTAAATGTTTTACTTGCTACTTATCTGCATAGAAAAGTTTTTTTATAATTATATCTTAGTGTATACAAATAATTTTTTCTGAAAAATGCACTTACAACATTTGTGCTTTTTCTTTGAATTAATATTATACAGCAGCTTGCTGCCCTCGCGAAGCTTGGGGAACAACTTTCAGCCGCGGGCGTAAAAGTGCTATTTTACGCCCTTGGTACAAAAACAACTATTTCATGCCTTAAAATGGTTTTTTTAAACAAAACCGCTCGTCGTACGGAAACATATTAAGAGATCAAAATAATCCCAATGTAAATGGGTATTTAAAAATAATATTGATTCAAAGAAAAAGCAGTGGCGTAATATTTTTTTTCTTCAAAAACATTAAATATCAATCCTGTTCAAAAGCCACTGGTTAACATTTTTTAAAAAGCTTTTACATCAAAAATGCAATGTAATGGTCAAAAAAGTGTACCTCAATTTGTCGAAATATCTGGAGTGGTGGGAATGTTATAAAAACATTTTTTTTTAAAATTTAATTCTTTGAGGAGTACTAAAAACCAAGAAAAATGCCCTAGTTGAGCAATTTTTTTAAATACAAATATATACACTTCAAATAGTTATAACAAAAAGTTGTATGTATATTTTCTTCTTTTTTTATTATATTACTTTTTATGTGTACACTTTTTTATTACCAACCCGCATGCAAAAAAACATATCTAACTTGGAAAAAAACCAAGCAAATAAAATATTTATTTATAAATAGCTAAAGAAAATTAAAAAAGTGGGATTTGGAATACCCCTATAAAGCCAAAGATTTTTGTTTTTGTAAATATAGGAGAAAGAGTAGGTTTGGAAATATTGGATCTTACTGAAGCTCTTAGTATTTTACTGTTATTTTAAAACCGTGCCGTTCTGTACTGTAAAATTATTTTATACTTCCAAAACCGACAAATCAACATCTAAGTCAAAGTCTGAAAAAGTATTAATTTAATGGTTCTTCCATTTCATGCCAATGTTCTATCTCCATATTAAACACTTTCATATTCATATTGTGACGTGATTTTTTGAAATACACAGGGCTACTTGACATCACTGGGAATAATATATCATATGGAACTATCTTCTGGGAACATAAGACCGGCGGACCAAAAACTATCTATTATTTAAGACTACAGGAACTACATATTTCGCTAACTAAATTTAGTACGGGCATACCCCCCACTAGGGGTAGCCCGTACGGGGGCTGAACTAAAACTTTAACTTTCTACTTGACTTCACTTCTACTACCTACTTCCTAACTAATATTTTTCTAATTTTATTCTCTTCATTATTAGGACAATTTCTGTATATATACAAAGTTGAACACAGTATTTTGGTGACTTAGCACGTTGTTAACCCTGAATAAAATAATATGACCTAGACTTTGTTATTGCTTATTGACAAAAAACAATGCACTATATTTTCGATTATTTGTTTTAATTTTTTGGATGTGATTTTTTCAATTCCGAAATAATTAAATAAATATTAAAATTATTAAAACCCATATTGCCCTTATACAGCGTGTTCACAATATAACCCAATTGAAAAAGATAATTATTTTCTGTAAATAATAAGATTTTTTAAGTAAAAAATCCTTTAAGTAGCGATGGTACAAAAAGGTACCACCTAATAAAGGCATTATATATATAATATATAATTATCTTTTCTCGCAATATTATATTAAAGCCTACTCAGGTGTCTTTTTACTAAAATAAAACAAAATATACAATAATTTTAACTGTGCTTACTCTTATTTTTAGCATTAAAATACGCAAAACAATTTTAAAGAACCTAACCGCCATCTTTCAGCTATGCTGTTGAGTTAACCGATTTTTGCTCAGAATATTCTAAAAGCCTGTTAACATGAGTAACTCTATTCGCAATTTGTCCAGGTTGTTTACAAAATATACAGCAGTTTTCCAAAAATAACAATTTGAAACTTGCATCCATATTTTGTACCACCGCCGCTGAACACCATGCAAATAAGTGGTTCAAAATGTGTATCACTGCAGCTCAAAGAGTTAACACCCTGTATCTAGGAAAAAAGCATTTTCGGGCATTAAGTACGAACTTAAAAATAACCCTTTATTATTGCGCAATTTAAATAAATATTTTTTCCTATTTTAAACCGTATTTTTTAAACTTTGGTAAATACAAAGTATCTTCATTCTCCAAATTGCCCGTTTCTGTCAGAAAATCGCGTTAATCTTTTTTATCGCCCATTAAAAGGTTCTGACGAATATCGTTTATAATTGGGCGAACAAAAACAGCGTTGATCACCGGAGTTAAGCATTCTGAAGCGCAACCGTAACTTGGATGGGTTACCGCCGGCGGAAGTCCGGTGATGGCTTAGTGTGTTAGGCGCTAAGTCGTTGGGCGCACAACGGACGTGAGATGGGTTCGAATCCTGCTGAGGCCAAATACTTCTATTTCTATTTCTATTTTTTTCTTGGTTTTGGTCCCTTCAGGTCCAATCCACCACTCTCCCCCTTCCGGACTATGCTTTCCAGGGCTTCGTCGGCGGAAAATCTGGATAATCGAGCTCGTTGCTTCCAGAAATTCCAAAAAGAAAACAAATAATTCAACAATCGATGCAATGCATAAATTGTCGGCTGTCAAACCAAGATCTGCTACTGGTGTTACGTATAACCTTCACTTTCACTACTGACAGTTCCCATGGCACGCCCATTTATTTCCCGCCATTTGAGAAATACCTCGTGTTCACCACAGGATACCATCAGCTTATAGGAATCTTCGCTCCCAGCGCTTAGATCCAGAAGAAAGATGCCGTCAATTTAGCGTGAATCTTTCCTTGATCCCCGAAGGTAAAAACGTTCGTACGACACCAAAGGACCAGGGCGCCTGAACACACTTTGCCGTGTCCTGCGCAACTGTAGACATGCGGACCCCACTCAGTTGGTAGGTTAGTAGTGCCTTCTGGGTGGGGACGAGGTCTTAAATTGTCGCTCGTAGGACCGTGGTTCGGAACCCACGTGAAGCTGTAGGTCCTGTCTGGCTGATATCACCCATACGTAAAAGACAGGGCGCACAATAAGCCGAGCGGCTTCAGTGCATGAGTTATCCCGGCCCTATTCTAAAGTCTACTACCGCCGGCGGGCGCGCAACACACTATCCAAGTTGTGAAATAAATGGCGTGTGAATGGGGAGGAGTACGGTCAAGGCACAATAAACCTCTAAGCAGCAGCGCATCACCTTGAGGAGCGGTGGTAGGAAAAAACCCTGTATCTCCAAAAGAAAGCATTTTCTTATTTTCTTGCTTTTAGAACAGTGTTAAAAAAGTACGAACTTAAAAACAACCCTGTATTATTGCGCAATTCAAATAAATATATTTTTTCCTATTTTAGACCGTATTTTTCAAACTCCCGCAAGTACAAAGTATCTTCATTCTCCAAATTGCCCGTTTCCGTTAGAAAATCGCGTTAATCTTTTTATCGCCCATTAAAAAGTTCTGACGAATCTCGTTTATAATTGGGCTAACAAAACCACGAAACAACGACCGGGCAAGTTTTATCGGTGAAAATTAACCCTTTTCGAAAGCGGGGAAATAACTCAAGGACGCTGATCAGATAAGTTTCAGGTTCGGTATACGAGTGGCTATGAATGTATTTATTAGACATTTCCATGTACGCTCTTGCTGTTTTCTTTTTATGGCTTTATTTACAGTAGATTGAACGCGTCGAATTTCGATGGATCCCGTAGCAGTTGAATATTAGCCTATTCACCATTATGCAAAGAATATTTTATTGAGGAAAAAAAAGTTTTATAGAAAAAATGGGCAATAACAAAAAATAAAAATGGCGTTGAGAAGACGTATATAAACTAGCATTTTAATTTGAGCAGAATTTTATCGATATCGATATTTTTAATTTGACATTAATGTGTGGTGTGCCATTTCATACTATTTACTTATTATTATATTACTTATTTTTTCGAAGGTACTTGTAACAGAGCGAGATATTTGCAACTACTAGATACATTTTTTGCGATAATCTTGAAGAGCTGCCCCTGGAATATCGCAACACAATGTATTTTCAACACGATGGGTGCCCTGCACATTGCGCTGGAGAGGTCAGAGAATGGCTGAACAGAAAATTCGGCGTGAGATGGATAGGAAGAAATGGACCAGTTTTATGGCCCCCAAGAAGCCCCGATCTGACATTAGCCGATTCTTTTCTTTGGGGCCGTCTAAAGCAGCTTACTTATGCACAACCTCTAGTAAATAATATTGAAATTTTAAAACTAAGAATTAGGCGAGCAGTGGAATCATTACCAATTGAAGAGATTCAAGCCAGTTTTGATCATATTAGGAAGCAGTTGGAAAAATGTGTTGAATATGGGGGAGGGGTTTTTGAACTATGACTATTGTGTATTATGTTTCGTCCATCATACATTTATTTTAATTAGTTTTTAGTAATGAAAAGGTAATAAATAAGTAAAAGTAGTAAAACGTGTACTTGCAAAAATATATTTTTTAATTTTTCATAAATTTAAATTTTCTTCAGTAAGTTTAGAATCAGGAATAGAAGTAAATTTGGAGCAAGTTTTTATTTATCATTTCACGTTATAACGCCTAAAAATGACTGTTTGCTTTTGTTTGATTTTGTGTTTTTGCATTTTTAAGACGTCCTGTATGATAAAAATCTATTTTCTCATCGTGGATCATATTTTTCAACAAGCAGACTTTTTTTGTCAAGAATGACTTTTTTTCGTATCTTTCAATTTTTGGTCCACGTGTCCTTTCGTTAACTGCATCCGCGGACATACTGTAGAGAACAACCCAATTAGTGGACCCTTC
>JACEGR010005727.1:0-69499 GCA_014170235.1 Listronotus bonariensis
CCATGTTCAAGCATTAGACGTTAGTATGTTTAGGCCAGTTATTAACATGGACTTGATACAGCGGTTGTCTTGTGGCATGCATACCGTCGATGGAAACGTCGTAAGCGAAGAGAAAGTTGACGATATAACGTGCATCCAATTCTACGTGACAAATGACGCATAGTATGTTTATAACATTATACCCAAAGCTCAGAGAACACAGTGAAAAACACCCTGTATATTATTGGTTCAATAAATTCTATCAGCATTTCTTCTTTCAAAAATATATAACATGTCGATATTCGTTTAAGCCGCTTTTAAAATATTTAATCAACTTCCGTCAATAAAAAGTTCGGTATCAAAGTTATCACGCCCATTCTGAACCAAACACGTCCACTCGCCACGAAATCGCTCGCAGTACTAGACGCGAACAATGGTGCTCGAGTATTCAACTCACGCGATGCACGCAGCGTAAATCGAGCGAGTCGATAGTCTCGCTCATTGCACGCGTTTTACGCGCGAGTGATTAAACGCGCAGCAGCATCTGGACGCATATACGTAGCAATAGTATCTCGATAACGCGCAAGTTTCATCTCGCGCGCAGATCGCCTCATCTGAACAGGCCTGAGTATCGCATCTAAGTCCTTAAACTTTCAGTATAAACCTGCAGTTTTTTTTTGCACTAGCAAGCAAGCAATTTAAGTCATTCTGTAATTGTGTTTTATTTTATTTTCTATTGTAAGCTTACATTTGAAAAATTGTTTTTATTTACTATTATTTGTTGACAAAATTTACCAGTGAATAATACATAAAATATAGGGTGTTCCATTTAAAAATATAACTTTGATACGTCACACTTTTGTAGACATCCCGCATAGAGTAAAACAATTTTATACTGTGGTCTTATCCGGACCTGAATATGTTTCAGTATTTACTTTTTTAAAAACCCCATGGTTATCCAGCTACAGACCGTGTCGAATATGGTGGGCCACCCTGTATTTGATACCTAACATGCACAGGTATTCTTTTTTTTAATTAATTGTATCATAATTTTATATTGTAAATATTTTAGCTAATAAAACCGAAACTTTTTTTTTTGTATGATGTAACAATATATTGTATATTTGATTCAGAGACAAGAATGAGATGAGCAACTAAATGTAAATAAATTATCCGAGAGAGAGAGATAGCTGCTGGGCCTTCCTTGTCTGTCTTCAAGGAAGGCAAACGCAGATGGCGCGTGAATCGACTTTATCGTTTGCCCGCCAAATTCAAATTATATAGCTGTGCTATTTTTGCCCTTAATGTTAGGTACTTGTTTTTGTTTCCTAATAATATAAAATGTTGAGGTTTAGTTCAATAATTACACACACCGTATTATAAAAATGTCATTTATTTGGTTTTTATAAAGATTTTTTCTTACAGATAATCATATCAATATTACCTTAAATTATCTGTTGAAAAGCACAAATTTAATATATACACTGTGATCACTAATAAAAGTCAATATTCAAAGTCCAATTAAACTGCCTGCGGCAACGTTGTCATGTTAAAAATATTCGATTCATGGTATATTTTCTTTCTCTTAATTAGATGTGAGCCAAAAAAGGACATTAAAGTTTACATTCAGAAATTGTAAACAACTTGGCAACCAGGGCAAAGCGATGATTGCTCCATCTACGATAGCCTGCCATGATGAAAGACAAAGACATATTTATCGGAACTTGCGTTAAACCAGAAAGAGATAAATACAATGGACAAATTGTTAGGACCAGTTACTCGTCTCATTGTTGTCTCTGTTTGATTGACCCTTTTAGTAGAATGCAAGCAATCTTAAATTTTAGTGACAAATAATTGATAAGAAAATAGTATTATTTAATTGTTACCGAAAATATTGTGATGTGATCGAAGTATTATTAATTTATTTTTAATGTAACATAACAAACAATGTACATATGCAATATCTCAAATAGTGGAGTGTTAAATAAATTATTAAATATAAATTGAACCAAACAAAGTGTTTTATTTACACGGGGTCTAGCATATTTAAGGCCTTAACAATACTCATAAAATTTTGGCCATGAAAAGAGTTTACTTCAGATTCTTTAAAGGGGATTTCACCTCTTTTAAGAGATAAAAATAAAAATATGGCCTTACATAATGCAATATGCAAATTTTCATGAGATTTAATTTGAAAATATAGCCCCATTACACAACTTACAATGACTGTAGCTCAAAAGGTTCATATTTTGACCTAAAAAGACGACCACAAAGTACTTACATACACTAAATTTATAAACATTATGTATAGTAAGAACATTTTAAAAGCGCAAATTCGGTACCCTTTGAAAATAATACAAAAACATAAAAAGGCCGCCTGCAA
The DNA here is from genome assembly GCA_014170235.1 of Listronotus bonariensis. Lineage (NCBI taxonomy): Eukaryota > Metazoa > Arthropoda > Insecta > Coleoptera > Curculionidae > Listronotus > Listronotus bonariensis. The sequence continues at coordinate 2,363 of JACEGR010005727.1, forward strand.
TCGGACTATTTTATACAAAGGCGCCGCTATCCTTTACTTATGAGCGGCCAAGTTTTACAGAGCAAAGACACCTTCAATCTTGTATGATTCACATTTGAGAGTCTTAACTGGCATAAACAAATTGTATCTATAGCCACGGCAGCTTCAAAGAAGCTTGGATTTCTCTTTCGAGCCAAAAGTATTTTTCCGCTTCTAATTTATACACTTTATATGTGTCCCAAATCCGACCTTCCTTGGAATATTGTTCTCATATCTGGCGCCCCCACAACCCTAAGCATTCTTGATTCTATTCATGCTGGCTGGCTGTGGGGATTTATCGCTTTTTATAGGTGCTTCCATGGCTTTTGCTCTAAAGAATTGTCCAGTATAGTTCCTCCACTCACGGTTCCAAACAGAGAAACTCGTGGTTCCGCGCGTATGCATCCTTATACGGTCCAACTGGACAGGCCCCGAGCTTCTCACTTTGTTCGTTCTTTTATCCCTAGAATTTCTAGATTCAACTATTTAAGTCTCGTGTCAACAAATTCTCTCTTACCTCGCTTAAGACACCCTACGGTACGTTAGTATTTAGGCTTTTAGCCTTCGTTGTTTGTCCAAAGATAAAAAAAATCAACTAAGAACATCTTTGTTTTAAGCAGTGCCGTTCCTGGGTTTTTTTGTCACCCCGTGGAGAAAGATGAAATGTCGCCCTACAAAAATTTTGAAATGCAAAAAAGTCCCCACTTGCCTTGCATATGCCGCCCCACACATTAAAAACTTTTAAAAACCGAACTTTTTTGTCAAAATACTGTAAATAAGGCCTTTATTTTCCAAAATGCCGCCGCCTAATTTGTGCCGCCCCGTGCCAGTGCACCTGCTGCACCCCCGCTAGGAACGGCCCTGGTTTTAAGTGTATTATTCTGTATTTACCGTTTACTTTGATACGTATTTTCACGATAGATGAGCACATATTAAAATTAAATTTTAATTTTTACTACATTTAGGCAGTTAGCGGGTTCTCGATATGTTCCGTTTTTGTCTAATCCCTACCTGCGAGTGTTTAACACATTGAAACTTAATTGAATAAATCGAGCTGGTACGACGTGTATGTAGGGTCAAAAATCAACCCTTAGTCCCGTTTAACACTAGCCGGACCCGGATGGCCGATACCGGACTGACGCCGACACTATAACGAAGTGTATAAAGCCTTTCGCACGTTAAGAAACCGGATAGCCGGCAAATTCTTATAAGGTTTCATATGGTATTTTTTTGCAGTCTGTCTGTCCCGGCTCGGCAAGTGTAAAACGAGATTTAGGGAGATATCGCCGTACAGGGATGGTGGGAAAATAATGTTTTTATTTTTGTTTTAAAACAAAAAGCAAAAAAAAACAGGGAAATTCTATAAGAATAATATTGTTATGAAAACATATTTTCTCTATATATTTAAACTTTTTACAACTTATGGTGGGGGGGATAACCACGGACTGTAGATAACTACGGTGGCCCAGTAAGCCTTGCAACATGGCGGACCATACGTCATGAAATGCTGTATTCGTAAAGTTTTTAATAGCGCCTAGTTTCATAGTTATTTGTCAGTTTTAGATATTTTAGTGATTATTTTATGTCATTGGCTTAAAATTATCTACCTGTTAAAGGTATACAATAAAAAGGCGTAATTTTGTGACAGAATAGACTGCTAAAAATGTTAAGCCCTGATTGGCTGGGAATGTAGGCAACCGCTCATGATGGGTGTATAATACTATTTACTAGATATATGCTATTATTTAATTTTAAAAAAATATTATGTGTTTGTTCTTCGTGGTCACTTGCATACGTTGACATAGTTGTTTTTTGTTATAAAAAATAATAATCTGTTATTAAAATCAGATCAAAAAGTTATAAGAATAGAATTAGGAGACAGTTATGAAGGATTTACGAAAGTGCTAAAAAAACACGCCATATAAGCGAGTAAATGACGCAAAATGGCGAAATGTGGTTTTAATCTGTTAGCTTGCCTTTAAAATTTGTACCTTGTAAAAAAAGTCAGTTTTTGTGTACTAGATAAAAAAATGTGTTCCTATATAAAAAGTCAAATTCGGTCCACCCTGTATAGTGATCAAAACAATTATCCACCATTTACAATACACAGTGTGCTTGCGTAAGTTGGCATTATATGGATTATTTATAAAATTAATATGTATTCTTTATAAAAAATTCTTTATTACCCAAAATTTATATAATAAAACCACCATTATATTTCAAATCAAGATATTATTAAAAAACAGATACTTTAATCTTGAGTAAAAATCATGTTTTTTTCTAAACCTTTTCAATGACTAATACAATTTGTTATCCTAAAGTTGCCTTTTAAATTTTTGGCCATACAGATTCCTTTTTTTATTAGGAATAACTTTTTTTCGTTTTTTTTTATCTTTGGACAATCCACGAAGGCTGAAAGCCTAAATACTAACGTACCGTGGGTGTCTTAAGCGAGGTAAGAGGGAGTTTGTTCACACGGGACTTAAAAACTTGAAGATTTGGGGGAAAAGGAAAGACCTCCGCTGGCAGTAGGTTCCACAGTCTAGAAACTCTAGGGATAAAGAAACGAACGAAATGGGAAGTTCGGGGCCTGTCCAATTGAACCGTATAGGGATGCATACGCGCGGCACCACGAGTTCCTCTGTTGGGAGCTGCAAGAGGAGGGACTATACTGGATAATTCGTCGGAGCAGAAGCCGTAAAATTATCTATAAAAGAGCGATAGATCTCCCACAGCTCGACGATGGGCAAGAGACGGAAGTCTTTGAGTAAGTAAAGGATCATTAATAAGACGAACAGCCCTTCTTTGAATGGCATCAAGAATGCTGAGGGTTGTAGGGGATGCCATTCCCCAGACATGGGAACAATATTCCAGAGAGGGTCGAATTTGGGACACATACAAAGTGTATAAATTGAAAGGGGAAAAATACTTTTGGGTCGGAAAAGGAATCCAAGCTTTTTTAAAGCCGCGGTGGCCATAGATACAATGTGTTTATGCCAGTTAAGGTTATTCTCAAATGTGACGCCCACAAGGTTAAATGCGTCCCCGCTCTGCAAAACCTGGCCACTCATAAGCAAAGGATGAGTGAAATCGTTAAATTGAAAATTTAAAAAAAAAAATTCATAGGCCAACCTACGTAGACACAGTGTATTCTAAAGATTTTATCTAACCAACAGACTATAATATAATTAGGAATTATAACCTGTTATATTTTTTTTATAAGTTGTGTGCAAATAATAATTTAAAATGCGTATTTAATTTTCAAATTTAAAAAAGGTGGAATTTTTTTAAAAAAGCTTTAAATAAGCTTTATTATTAAGGGTTTTCCTGAGCCCTAATAGCCATAAGAAATAAAATAAACAGCCCTAATAGAGCCAAACAATACTTCCGGTTGAACTCCATGGAAAGGGGTCCCGCCTCTCCTTGAGATTTGCCAATGGGCGCCTCGCATCCGAACGCATCGATTACCGTCGCGACGCCTTTTCCGACGTTCGTTTGTTTTCATCCTCGATTGTGTTTTGTCTGTTTGTATCCATTGCAGTTTGGTTAATCGTCTTAATATAAGATAATATGATACATATTTCTTTATATTAACTTAAAAACAATTAAATACAAAAAAACGAGTATTTTAAACATGTTTTTATTACAATTAAAAAATAATAATGTGTACAATCTTCAGTATTGACACATTTTATAAAAAATAAACAAAAAAAAGTATAAATTGAATGTATTGCTTTTTTTTTTAAATTAAAAATTCTCTGTTCTGGATGTAGTCATGGCCTAAAAAAATATTTATTTTAATTAAGCATTAAAAATGGATATTTATTATACAAGGAAAAAAGCCTAAGATTTTTGCTCGAGGTTGTGTTATTTCCCGGCGCAAAGCGGAGGAAACAATAAACCGAGAGCTAAAATCTAAAATTTTTCTCGTATATTGTGAACACCCTGTATAGGGGGTATATGGGTTTTAATAATTTTATTATTTATTTAATTATGTCGGCATCAAAGAAATCACATTCAAAAAATTTAAACAAATAATCAAGAAAATAGTGCAAGGTTTTTGTCACCAAACAATAACAGAATCTAGGTCATATTATTTTATTCAGGGTCAACAACGTGCTAAGTCCCCAAAATACTGAGTTCAACTTTGTATATATACCGAAATTGTACTAATAATAGAAAAAAAGATTTAATAAAATATTAGATAAGAAGTAGGTAGTAAAAGTGAAGTCAAGTATAAAGTTAAAATTTTAGTTAAGTCCCGTACGGGCTACCCCTAGTGAGGGGTATGCCCGGCTTTCTGGGTTAGAGATCAAAAACTCTGTTCACAGACAACCGGGCTACCGGGAACACAACCGGTTTGTTCACTTCAGACAGTAATTTTAAAAATGCTACAAATATTACAAAATATTTATTGTTACCTTACAAAAACAGGCAGTTCATATTACTACAAGTAATGAAAACTATTAAAAAAGTAAGTATAATGAAGTGCATTAAAGTGAATGAAAAACATTTTTAAAATTTATTTAAAAAAACGCATCTCATTTTTAATAGTAAAGTATGTCGTGCACTAAATAATACGTTGTAATTAATAAATAGCATAAACAATTTTTTTGTTTGCACTAAACCCCTTAAACGCAAATACTCCGCGATTTTTATAAACTGTACAGTTTTGTGTAAAAGCCAAGAGAGAGTTTTGTTTTACTCAGATAATTTATACAGGGTAGTACAAAAATATGCGACGTAGTACGTATGACCTAAACGTATTAAAAATTAATAAAACAGATAAAAAACCTTTTTTTAATTTTTACCATAAACATTGGAATGCTCAGTTAAATCCTAATTTCTATTATATGAAAGCTGTCGTACGTGGACTGGGTCCTTTAAATATTTAACTTCATTTTTAAAACAATTTAAAATAACAAAATGGCATCTTCTATTAATTACGAATTTATAGCCATATAACTCTATGGATATTTACTTTTTTACGCAAAAACCATCTATCTAACGAAAAAATTTTTGCATCAAAAAATATCTCTTAATACATGGTGTACCAAATTTCATTAAAATATTCAGAGTGATATCACAGATATTTTTAAGTTAATTAATTTTTTTAGACGTTATCAGATTCACTATATCTGAAAAGTTAAGACATTTAAGACATAAGTTAACTCAACATTTTATTTTTAATTTATTATCTAAGGATTCACACCGTTAGGAAACAGCATCCTATTTTCAAAAACACAGTACATTTTCATTTGGTATTAAATTAACTAAATAAAACTGTAAAAACACACTGTATATTAACTGAATGTTGACATAAGGTGTCCAACCCAGTGGCAGCGTAACGTGTGTTGGCACCCAGGGCGATTTTCTATGGGACAAACCCAAAATAAAACAACAAATGCTTAAGAGACTTTATTTTGCTAAAATATTTAATTAGGCACATTATCAAAATTAACTTTCCTGTCCCTTTCAATAGATAATATAGAAATATTGGTTAGTCGAGATTGACTTATAAGATTTTTTTAAATTTAACTGTGACAAGCTTCCTTCACATGTGGCAACCGAACACAAACAGTTAAAAAAATCTTAGCTTGCTAAAAATACTGTTTTTATGTCTCCTAATTATTTTTCGTATCTTTTTTAGTTTGAGAGAAAAAATTATTATTTAATTGCATATTTTTAGACCATAAAAGAAGCATTGCGGGATCTTTTTCTTTTAAAAATTAGGTTTTATAATTTTTAATTAACAATTATGTAACAAAAATAATAAATACCTATTTAAATAGGGTTTATATCCAGTATAACAGTTGTTACTAAAAAGTGTTTTCGAAATTTTTTGGTTTTTTGAAAATTTTAACACCCTGTATCTCAAAAGTTAAGACGTTTAGGACATACCTTCCTATGAAGTTTTCTTCTTAAAATAAACCCAAAATCACCTCCTTCACGCTAGATTCGAAACAGACTTAGAATAGTCGTAGCCATTTTATGATACATTTGAGAAGCTCCAATGTAGTCCATTGAACTGCTGAAGAAATGTTGGCGGCATCCAAATGGCGCGTAAATTCCAAAATTATGTCTGCTGATCGTAGACTTTTGTCAGATTATGAATTATTCGACGAAAATCTTCTTCTGAAGGCATTAGAAAAATTTTAGGTTAAACAATACCAAATATCACGAGAATATTATCCACCTGTGATGGTCTTGTTCTTTATAAAATCTATCAAGACATTCTAACATAGCTTGCTGCAGCTCCTCTGACAATGTTAGTCCTGCATCTATGGCTATTTCTCTTGGCATACGTTTTCGAAATCACCTTCTTTATTTTCTTTCTTTAATCGAGATGTCTAAGTCTTCATATTTTTTTGTTGCATAGGAAATAGCTTTTTCCTACGACCACTTGTGAAAATAGCAAATAGCACACTGGTTTCATGCATAGAAAATGCGTTATATCACACTAGTGTTGCAAAGTACTTTACAACACTCGTGTGATATATATTATGATGTCATTCTAAAAACTGCTATTGGTTTTGTAAGTGACATATTTATTGTAGTGACAGTAAAAAAACTTTTTACTTACCTTAAACAGTAGAACCCAAATTAGCGAAAATCATCTTATTAACGTTAAGTTACTACACAGTATAAGCTTTCTTCTAATATTAAAAGAGTAATAATAAAATTTCCGAAAAAATAAAAACATAAACAAAAATAGTCATAACCACAAAAACAACTTTCACTGACTGCTCGCTCAGTGGCACAGTGTTGTCAGGTAAGTAGATCATATTAAAAATCTTCCTCCTATCTTTGAGCAAGCACATATAGAGGCAGCCTTGCCGCTTGACCGGTCGACCTAAAGCGCCAGAGAAAAAAACTCCCATAGATCAAATTCCTTTCTCTCTGTCTTCGTGTACTCAAGCAACTAGTTAAATCTTTTTTTTTTAATCCCTTAATTAAACCTGAGGCTAATACACACTTTATGAATTAACTTTCTTTTATCCATTCATAAAAAGAATCAGACCCTTCCGACGTTGCCATACGCTTTCCATATTTTGCATGGTATAACGGACGTTTAGTAGTCGTTTTTTCTTTCTTTTAGGACTTTATATTATGCATTTCCAATTTTCAAATTTTTTTATATTTTTTCTTAAAAATACGAGCAAAAAATGTAATTTTTACTTAATTTTACATGTGATGTTCAGTTTCATTACCTCATTTTACCAATTTTACCCCACCCAGCACCCCTTTTCACTCCCCGGTTATTAAAAATAGTGTACAGTATTCGTGTGAAAATGACTTTCCTACACTGGTGGGTTTGTCGCCCTCGGCTAACGCCTCGTGGTACAATATTCCCACTCATGTGAAATTAGTAATTTTCCACACTTGTAATGTAATATACTATTTCCACTATTTGATTATGTTAAGTTTCAATTTTTATCACATATTCAGTGGTAGCAAACATATAAGATATAATATTTGTGTACAGGTTAACACTAAAGTAGGTACTTAATTATTTAGTTATCGATGTCTTAGCAGAGTCATTCTTTTGTAAGCATTCTCTGGCTGCCCAAATGTATCAATGTCACCCTTAATGCTTACATTACTCGGGGCGGACCGCCACCACCGTCCCCCATTTAGGCCGCCACTGGTCCAACCTAATAGCGACAATATTTTAAAACGATTCAATCAAGTCAAAACCGGTACTTTGCAATTTTCATTAGGCATTTTAACTACTAAAAGCCTGAGAGTAAATTTAAAAACCTAATGAAAACATCAGCACAGCGGCACCGGCAACGATCGTTTTAAAAATGGACAAAATCAAATGAAAAAGCAATTTAGTCGCAATTTCAATTTCCATTACATTACTGCGCGCTCCACCGGGTGTCTGGATAATTAATCTGGAATATCACGAATATTAATATCCATAAATTACGGTGGCAAACAGCATCAGCAGCCAATTCCATTAGAGAGTCGGATAACTATCGGGGACAAACTGCATGGAAAGAAATTTAGACTACACATTGGCTATTTTAAATAGTTGTTTACATTACAAGATGCGAAAGTTTACTTTTTGGTGTGAGGTGGTTGTTAAATGGCCGAGGCGAAGCCGAGGCTATTTAAAACCTCCGAAAACTTGAAAGACCTTTCGCATCGTGTAATGTATTATATTTTTTCTGCTACTGTTCTATGGATCGCCATAATTTAATAATCATTAACATCATGTTTTAATAGAAATATCAGAGATTTTGAAATTTTACCTGTTAAAAATTAATCCATATCAACACATTTATTGTTGACATTGTATGTCATCAGCACTTGTCAGATATTGAATTATTGTTAATTTAGTATAAGTCCATTCCCATTTTAAAATGTTCAATGAATATGAAAATGGCATCCAAAAGGCAGCTGACCTTGCGACAGACGAAATATACAGAATGAAGCTAAGTGATGTAGAAATAAGAAATGACGTGGCTATAGTAAAAATAGTGGAGTCTAAAAATAAAGTTAAAAGAAACTTTGTAGTAACCAACGATGAAGGCTCAGTTCCTTATATCAGATTTCTACAGGAATATATTAAGCTGAGACCAAGGAATGCTCTAGATGAGCGCTTATTGTATCGTTATGAAAGAGGTAAATGTGTTAATCAAGTAATTGGAAAGCACACTATTTCAAATGTACCTAAAGAAATTGCGAAGTTTTTGAAGCTTGAAGACATCAGTAGATACAGTGGCCATTCTTTTAGAAGAACGTCAACTACGTTCCTTGCCAATGCTTCGGATGTCGATATTTTGGACTTAAAAGGCATGAAGGTTGGAAGTCTTCTTCTGTTGCGGAGGGATATATTGCTGAATCCTATAGTAATAAGGTGGAAATTTCTAAAAGATTTTTCACGAAATTCCTACCAATATTTCCTCTTATGAAGTAACAGTGAAAAATATGAATATTAACGTAGTTAAAGGTGATAACGACACCCCAACAACAAATTTAAAAACTGTTAATTCAAGTATTATTCCTTCAATTTCTTTTGCTAATTGCTACTTTTAATGTCAATACCTAATCTAGTTTTTTAAAATATTTTGTCATAAATTAGTTACTTTTTATAAATAAATCCTAATATTTCCCACAAGCATATTTTCTTTTTTTTACTCTTACTTTTTGTCCAGGCGCTGAAAATATTACTTTCGTAGCTAGCAACGCTTAGCAACCAGTTAACACGAAGGTTCTCTTTCATTATCATTCGCGTTGCTAGTACCACAAAGTTTTCTTATTTATACAGTAGTAGAAAAAATATTTACAAGAATTTATAATAGGTTTTCTTTCTAAGAGTAAAAGCACAAAATATGGGTAAAAACCTTTTTATTTTATCCCTTAAAATTCAAATTAAGAAACACAATCTGGCAACACGGTCAATCAGTTGATAATAATGGGAATGGGTATCAAGATGTGTCACTGGTGGGTCCCCCTATAACTTTTTATCTTTAACTATTGAAAGATAAAATTTGGTATATCGTTATATGACATAATTGCGAATTGATTAATCTATTCACTTGTTTTTCATTACTTTCGGTTTGAGTGGAAATGACTGTTACTTCTAAAGTTTAAATGGAACTACCTGTATATTGTATTTTATGTCAATAGAATATGACATTCTGAATACAATGACACCTCACATGTCATTTCTTAACAGTTCTACTGTCAAAATGTTTTTTTTTAATTTTAATCTAGAATGCCATAATAAAACATTGATTTATTTTAAGTCAAGTAGCCATAAAAAATCTTTTATTTGTTACCACTTCTCAGGGCGGGGTCAAAGTTTGCAAAATGCTATTTTTGACCATAACCATTTTCAACTGAAACAAGGGTGCCCCGTTAGCCCCCGCTTCTAATTTATACACTTTATATGTATCCCAAATCCGACCTCACTTGGAATATTGTTCCCATATCTGGGGCATGGCGTCCCCCACAACCCGAAGCATTCTTGATTCTATTCAAAGAAGAGCTTTTCGTTTCATTAATGATCCTTCTCTTACAGAAAGGCTTCCCTCTCTTGCCCATCGTCGGGCTGTGGGGGATTTATCGATTTTTTATAGGTACTTCCATGGCTTCTTCTCTGAAGAATTGTCCAGTATAGTTCCTCCACTCACGGTTCCCAATAGAGAAACTGGTGGTTCCGCGCGTATGCATCCCTATACGGTCCAACTGGACGGGCCCCGAACTTCTCACTTTGTTCGTTCTTTTATCCCTAGAGTTTCTAGATTGTGGAACCTGCTGCCCGCGGAGGTCTTTCCTTCCCCCAAATCTTCAAGTTTTTAAGTCCCGTGTGAACAAACTCCCTCTTACCTCGCTTAAGACACCCACGGTACGTTAGTATTTGGGCTTTAAGCCTTCGTGGTTTGTCCAAAGATAAAAAAGCTTATCCTAAGAGAGCATTTTATTTTAAATAATTTGGTACCACATAGCCTTTTAGAACAAATTTAGGCCCAATTTTAAACATTTGTATCCATGAAATAACTAAGCAGATTTTAAAAAACGAATAAAACAAAATTTCTCTAAAAAAGGGGGCTTTAGGGTTCTTTTTCCGTTTAAAAAAAGTATAGTGCCCCTTGACACAAGGTCACGTAACCACCAAAACTTTTTCTGCTTAAAAGATAAAGGCGGGTTTGAAATTTTAAAATCGTCACTGCATACTTTGCAAACTAAAGCCTAAGCCTCCCCTCCCAGAATAATGGTCTGCTAGGTATGCTTCTGTCTTAGTGTAAATTTTGGATTTAAGGCCATTTTTTGTCAGTTTCTGCGGCGAAGTCTAAGTACTGAAATTAAAGAACATCTCTTAGGCCATACGACAGTGCCACCACAGACGTTATAAAAATAAAATAAGAACCACATTTACCATTCGAACGAAACAGTTTAACATTGAATCTCAATCACACACAAAAGAGTTGTTTAACTTCTATTCTATTCTATTGTTTTTTCTTGGTTTCGGTCCCTTTAGGTCCAATCCACCAGCTCTCCCCTTCCGGACTATGCTTTCCAGGGCTTCGTCGGCGGAAAATCTGGATAATCCAGCTCGTAGCTCCCAGAAATGGGAGAAATTTCAAAAAGAAAAAAATTTCTACAATCGATGCAATAATGCATAAACTGTCGGCTGTCAAACCAAGAGCCGCTACTGGTGTTACGTATAACCTTCACTTTCACTACTGACAGTTCCCATGGCACGCCCATCCATTTCCCGCCATTTGAGAAATGCCTCGTGTTCACTACCAAACAGGATACCATCAGCTTATAGGAATCTTCGCTCACAGCGCTTAGATCCAGAAGAAAAATGGCGTCAATTTAGCGTGAATCTTTCCTTGATCCCCGAAGGTAAAAAGCGTCCGTACGGCACCTCCAACCGCCACCCCGGGGAGAACTTTGTAGTCCTGTAGGCACGTCCGCAGACTAAAAATGGCCGTACTCGGAAATAGTACCGTTTAATCTTAGTGATTCGTTAAAATTACCTTAGCTGTGCATTTTTTATTAGTTTTTAAATTTTTCTAAAACCTGAAGATTGGTGATCAACAAGGCGAAGAAAAGGGGATCCGCTGAGGACATAGTGCCGAGTGTTCCGGAAAACCTATGGTTTAATTTTTTTTCTAATTTCATTAAATGTTTAGTGTGTAACCTATTTTTGTAATACAATACAGTCCACTTATTTCCATTTTCAATTGCGCGCGCTAACAGGGGTCAATAGGGCTGAACAGGGTCAGCTCGCTATACCCCGGGACCAGGACCGAAGCGGTCCGATTCTTTCTAGATAGATTTTTGGCGTGTACCCAACAAAAAGGCTGATGTGTTGGAAACTGGAACTGGAAACTTTCATAAAATTTATGGCCAAAAAGAGTTAAGAACCAAAAAATAAAGCTAAGCCAGCATTGAGGCAAGAAAATACTACAATCAAACAATTTCGGAAGCTAAAGACTCCTTCAGACAATCGTATTAAAAACAAAGTTCTTTCTTGCTCAAATGGCAGCAAATCTTTCTGGTTTTTGCGAAAAACATAAGTAGGAATTTTTGTACCAGTTCTTTTCCACCGCTAACTTTGGAAGGTGAAATTATTTCTTCCTCTAAAGGAAAGGCGGAACTATTTGCTAAACAATTTAAGGTAAAACACATTAAACGTATCCTTTCTTCCCTTAACACCAAGAAATCGTCTGGGCTGGATGGCATACCAGCAATTGTTTTAATGATCCTTCACTTACAGAAAGGCTTCCCGCTCTTGCACATCGTCGGGCTGTGGAAGATTTATCGCTTTTATAGGTACTTTCATGGCTTCTGCTCTGAAGAATTGTTCTGTATAGTTCCCCCACTTACGGTTCCCAACAGAGAAACTCGTGGTTCCGCGCGTATGCATCCCTATACGGTCCAACTGGACGGGCCCCGAACTTTCCACTTTGTTCGTTCTTTTATCCCTAGTTTCTAGATTGTGGAACCTGCTGCCCGCGGAGGTCTTTCCTTCCCCCGAATCTTCAAGTGTTTAAGTCCCGTGTCAACAAAGTCCCTCTTACCTCGCTTAAGACATAAGACACGTACGTTAGTATTTAGGCTTTTAGCCTTCGTGGGTGTCAAAGATAAAAAAACGAAAAGAATAATGCGGATTTCTTCAATACGTATGCTGTTTGCATATTCCCAAATTGCAGCAAGACCCAGGTATACTCTGTTCATATCTAATTTCACAATTGCTCTCATAATTCAGTCCAAATTAGGCTCTACGTCACATGTTTCTACTCGGGAAATTATACACAATTAACAAACGTACTGATGTAATTTATAGTCGACATTACCGGAGCATTATTCAACTGGAGTTTTAGCAAAATTGGGAATAATTAATATTACTAAAATGGTGACATTTTAGTGCTTTTTGAAGGTAATTAATTTAGTTTTTGATGGATTTTACCGCAGTGTAAACAACTTTTTAACAAGGTGGCATCGATAAAATGGTGTATGTGCAACAACTAATGAAAGCTATAAAATGTACCGAAAAACCTTGTAAAAGTAAAGGAGTTCTGTGTAAATGTGGAAGACAATGATTCAGTAGTAAAAGAAGAATTTCGGACTTCCATTGTCTTTATTAATTTATTCACACTACGTTTCGGGCAGTACTATCTCTGTCCGTTCTCAAGTGTAAACTAAACCTAATTCCTAAAGCTACTGAGTTTATATACACTGGGGAAGATCATTCACCCGTGATGAAGCTGAAATTTCAGACTCTCTCTTCGAGGTCACACCTGGTATACGGACGGGTCCAAAACCGAAGAAGGGTCAGGAGCAGGTGTCTACAGTGAGATGGGAAACACTCGTTTGACCTTTCCACTGGAAAACCACGCCTCTGTATTTCAAGCAGAAATTCTTACAATGTGCCAGGATTAACAAGCAAAGGCCCCGCACAAATTGTACAATCAACATTCGGACAGTCAAGCAGCCCTTGGTGCACAATCAGTCCCAATGTATCGTCTTGGCTGGTACTAGAATGCCTTGAGGAACTCAGGAAACTGGTGAAACGCAACAACACGAGGTTGATGTGAGTGCCAGGGCATTGCGGAATTCAAGGCAATAAAAACGCAGACGAACTGGCTAGAAGGGGTCAGCCACGACATACGTCGGGCCAGAACCAATCCTTGGAGTGCCCAAGAGCACCTTCCGGAGTGTGGTACAAAACTGGATAAAGGACCAGCAAAGAGTGAACTGGGAAAGGCTTCCTTAACATATGCATGGGAAAATATACATCAGAGGACCATGCACAAAAAGAGCTAAAGAACTACTCAAAATGGGGAATCAGCTAAGAACAATCACTGGATTCCTCACCGGACATGCTCCAGTGAAAGAACACCTGAATAAAATGGGATTATATAACGGAGATTCGGACTGCAGATTATGTGGAGCAGAGACCGAAACAGTAACCCACATACTGTCAGAGTGTGAGGCATTGAATCACAAAAGACGATGATATTAGAGTGCCCCGGAAACACATGGTACGCACCCAGCAGACCTATACCGCCTTCTTCAAGGAACTAGGATACTGGAATGGGTACAATAAAACGGGTGTTTGGTACAATAAGCCTTCAGGCTGCAGTGCCACCGGACATGTTGACGGCTCCCTTGGAAAAAAAAACCTTCTTTTAACTATAACCAAGAAGAAAAGAAAAAAACGTCCTGTATAAAAGTTTTATACGTTTTTATCCATATTTTTGAGCATAAAAACAAACAAATTAACATTAAAATTTCGAGAAAAATGATAGAGTTAAATTTTTGTTAAATGGGACACCCTGTATATTATGTCACCAATAACATGGTCTTTTAAAAACTTTACAAAAATACCACATTTGATATATCTATCTTTAATAGTTTCGGAAATATGGCCATTTAAATCTGGATATAATTTCCACTACATCTACAGTCTCACTTTAGTGCCGATGCCGTAGGTAGGTATGTACCATCGCGTTCAAAAACTCAGACAAGCTTATTTGGTTTGATCTCCCGGACTTTTATGAATTACCTGATTTTTCTATATTATAATAATAATGAAACTATCAAAAATTAATAGGTACTTAGTTGTCAGTATAGGTTGTCAGTCAAAAAATATTCAGTTTTGGCATCTGCTGATATTATGCCTCGTCTAAACCAGCAACAAAAAGTAATACTACATACAAGAGTTATTGAAGGAGTTGCAATAAGGAATATAGCCAATGAGATTGGCGTAGACAAGAACACCGTTCTACTTGCAAAGAAAAATCAATAATTTTGGCGATATGAGAAGAAACCCAGGCTCAGGCCGGAAAAAAGCTCAAATGCGGAGCAAGATGCCGGTTTAATACAATATTTACAGGCCAATCCATTTCACACCGCTCTCCAAGCCAAAGAAGTCGCTAACTTTCCGGCATCCATTCAAACCGCTAGAAGGAGAATTCGGAATTCCCAAATTATAAGGAATAGGTCCGCAGCAAATAAAATTTTTTTGACGGAAGAAAATAAAATTAGACGAATGCGGTTTGCCAGGGAGTTTCTAAATGCAGATAATCTGTGGCCAAAAGTTATTTTTTCTGATGAGAAAACTTTCCAGTCGTGTCATAATGGAAAAATTAGAGTATATAGACCCACTGGAACGAGATATAATAGTCAATATACTAGAAAGGTTGCAAGAAGCGGTAGGTTTTCGGTTAATGTTTGGGCATGGATTAGTGCCAGAGGACCAGGGGTTTTAAGAGTTATTCCAGGACGTTTTACTGCGCCCGTTTATAGGGATATATTAGAGCAAGTTATGCTACCATCGGTGGAAGCTGTATATGGGGATGATTTTACTTTTCAGCATGACAACTCGCCAGTCCATCAGGCCCGAATTATTAATGCATTCCTTGACGAAAATAATATTAATGTGCTGCCGTTCCCTCCAAAGAGCCCTGATCTCAACCCGATCGAAAATGTGTGGGGCTTATGTTAAAAATAATTCACCAACATGATTTTCGACCAAGAAATCAAGAAGAGCTCCAGCAAAAAATTATGCAAGCTTGGGATCATATTGATAACCAGCTTACACAAAATCTAGTGTTTAGTATGCCCCGACGTTTGCGGAGTGTATTAGAAAATAATGGCTCTATTACAAAATATTAATATAGTTTCTATTTTTAAGAGTATAACCTGTTGTTGTTTAAATAATGTAATAATTATTTGATTTATTTAATTTAAATAAAAACCTTATTTAATTTTTTGCGTTTGTGTATTTTTTGAAAGCGATGGATCGCGTTTAAAAAAAAAACACACACAAGCTTGTTTTGCTTGATTTCCTACACTTGTATAATTAAGTAATTTAATTCTGTAATAAATAAACCTAGCTGGTATAAATTACCTGAATTGTCTATATCCCAATAATAAAACTATCCAAACTTAACAGGTATTACGTTGTCAGTCAAAAAAAAATTATAATAGTCAGGGAGCTAGTAGCATATAATATTTTGAGTGTCTGAGTTTTTTTGAACGCGATGGTACATATATGGAAATTTTACTATTTTTTAGATTTAAGAAGCTCCAAATCAAAACGCAGATTTTTATATAATTTTTAGAACACGTTACAATTTGTTACTTTACTTTTTTAACTTTTTTGCATTTTAAAAAGTTTTTAATCGAAATATGTAAAATATTTATTTTTAAAATATAATATACAGGGTGATTCAAAAATCGATTACGAAACTTAAGGGGTGATTCTACTTGACAAAATAAGGGTAGAGCTTTATATAATTTTTTTTCAAAATGTCATTCGTTTTCGAGTTACAAGCCGTCAAAGTTTAATTTTATTTTGGTTTTTTCGCCATACTGCATTTATTTTTTAACCAATCCAGTTGATATTTGGCACACAAATCGAGCTTTGCAGATTCTAAAATTTTAAGACAAAAGTACTTTATTAAAATACCGCCAGAGGGCACTTTACCTAAAGCTTAAAATTTATTTACATCAAAATTAAAAAAATACACCCCGTAGTTCAAAAACTAAGACGTTTAGGACATATGCTTATATGAAGTTTTTTCTTATTTTCTGTTGTAGAATCGCCCCGTAAAGTTTGTCGGTTGAGTTACTGGACACCCTGTATGTATGTAGGTAATTTGATTGAAATTGATAAAAACTTTGATGTCTATTGGTGCCTAAACGGTGAGGTTTATCGACTTTAATAAAGAGTACCTTATTTTTTAGGTTTTTGATTGTCTATAAAATGACGCCCCAGCTTTGCGATGTCTGTGAAAATAATAAAGTTATAATGTAAATAAATTTTAAGTTTTAGGTAAAGTGCCCTCTGGCGGTATTTAAAAATAGTACTTTTCTTCTTTAAAATTTTAGAATTTGCAAAGCTCGATCTTGGATGGTTAAAAAATAAATGCAGTATGGCAAAAAACCGAAATAAAAATGAGCATGGATGGCTTGTAACTCGAAAACGAATGACATTTTGAAAAAAAACATTATATGAAGCTCTACCCTTATTTTGTCAAGTAGAATCACCCCCTTAAGTTTCGTGATTGATTTTTGAATAACCCTGTATTTTGATTAAAAACTTTTAAACATTTATAATAAAACGAGGAGTAAAAATTGTGAGATATTCTTAACATTGTGATTTAACAAAAACTGCGCGTTTTGATTCAGAGCCCTCATTTAAGTGGCCATATTTCGAAAACTATTAAAGATAGATATAAAAAATGTTGTATTTTGTAAAGCTTTTAAAATATCTTTTAATGGTGACATAATATACAGGGTCTCTCCATTTAAAAGAGTTTACCTCTTTATTTTTCTTGTGTTTTTGATGTTTATTTAATTCTTTTTTATGCTTATAAGGTAATAGATGAAAAGGTATTAAACTTTATACAGGACGTTTTTTCTAACCTTCTGCGTTATAGTTAATAAATAATAGTTAAAAAAAACTAACTAAAAACATCGCTTTTTATATGCAACTGAACTAAAAATTAGAAAATAATTTTTCATTACAAAGAGTTTGTATTACAGTAATAAAAGATCAAACAATGAATCATAACTATATACCCCAAAAATAGAATTATAATAAAATTTAAGATAATAACAGAATAACTCACTTCAGAGTAAAGCGTGGGGTGCATTTTACTATTTTTTCATAACTTTTCCCTCATAGATATTTACAAATGAAATAATTATAACATTTAATATATTAAGCACCCCACGCTTTTTATTCTGAGAGTGAATTATTCTGTTATTATCTAAAATTTTATTATAATTCTCTATTTTGAGGTATATAATTATGATTCATTGTTTGACCTTTTATTACTGTAATACAAACTCTTTGTAATGAAAAATTATTATTTTCTAATTTTTATTTCGGTTGCATATAAAAGTGTGTTTTTTTAGTTTTTTTAAACTATTATTTATTTTTCATTTTTAGTTCGATATATCAATTAGTTTTCTGCGGACATGTGATATTGAAATGTTTCACGAACTATTTCGTAATCTAATCATTTCATTTAAAGCTTCACTGTTGCATGGGATTTCAGAACGCAACTTCTCCGAACAAGTTTCTGTCAGCCTTATGCTGAGAGTACGTCCAAACTGCACGCATGGTCAGATCCGCCTAGCTCTTCTCTGTTCTTCTCTACAGAGAAATCTATAAAGGGAATTTATTTATCCTGGCGATCCTAATCAGGATAACAGGATACTGATTTGCAAGATTATTGCATTGTCATGGGTCCTTGATACGTGTGCAAAGTTTCAAATAAATCGAATCGCTGGAAGTTGATGAAAATTAAGCTTAAAGATTCCGTTACATACATACATACATACATACAACCCAAGCTAATAAAAGCGTGTTAAAAATGGGTGGCAAAATATAAATGAAAACCCTGTACGATATTCTTCCAACTTTCTTAAACAGAACGAATAAACGAAGTAATACAGATAGAAAAATAGCCTTTAACCCGTTTCCCAAATGGAAATGGTATAATAAAGTTGTCCTCAGGTCGGATAAAGGGAATTGTTAAGTTTTAACGTTGACAAATGCACCGGGCTTAGTATCACTGCGCCAGGGAATCGGATAATCTGACAAACAATGAAAAGCCGTTGAAAATGGACTTTTTCGGAGTCGCTTCTTCCTTTCCAACTGGCTGGCGCTAAGCTTGCTATGTGGATGGGCCATTTTTCATTACTTTAGATACGTAATGCAGTTTTCATATGGGATTGAGGTTAATGTGAGTTTGTTTTATCGACAAAACCTATTTTTAAAGTTTTTACAGTTTAAGAAATTATACATGGTGTTTTCTAACAATGTGCAATACATTTAGGTAATAGTTCGATATAGCGGTTTTCGCTATTATAAGAGATTTTGAAAAATTCTTTTTCAGGGCGTTTCTATAGGTCGATTATGACACAAATCTGTGTGCGCGTTTTCAAAAATCCATTTCTATAATTTATTATTAATAAAAACATATTACGGGACGGTGGAGTGAACAGGGATGCTGGGTGGGGACGAAACAGTAGAAATTCTACATTAAACGCCCAAAAACAGTATTTCACAGTACACACCGCACTTTCTGTTTACAAATATGTTCAAAAAATTGTTTAAAAAATTAAAAATAAATAATAGTACAACAATCCCGCCATGGCTGTCACTGCATAAAAAAAAGAGTTTGCAATAGAACTGTAAATGTCTTGCGATGTTGCCAAATAAAGTGAGAAAGTGTCATTAGCTTAAAAAAAAGGAATATACAGGACAAAATTCATATGAAAAATTAAGTTATTCCTTCTTCCTATTATAATTTGTAGAGAAAAAAGGAAAATACCTAAACATAAAGAAAGAGGCATTTCTACAAAAAATACCATTGTTTCTCATGGAAATGGTGGATAATCCCCGAAATAGCCTTGGTGTTAATTCTTCATAAGAAGTTTGGCAACGCTGCTTCTATCAAGACCGTCATTTTCATAATGACGAACTTCATGTTATCAGCTGACCAAAATAAATTTTCCTTCTTTAATTAATGGCGGACGAGATATCTCATATGTGTGGGATAGTTTTTCGAAAAATTTAATACTTTTCAAAATTAATTTACGTTTTTCATGTGCCCCGAGTGCAGTGTATTAATGTTTTCTTGTGTTTGACGTTGGATTTATACTGTTTTGTCCCCACCCAGCACCCCTGTTCACTCCACCGTCCCGTAAATGTTTTTATTAATAATAAATTATAAAAATGGATTTTGGAAAACGCGCACACAGATTTGTGTCATAATTGATCTATAGAAACGCCCTGAAAAAGAATTTTTCGAAAATCTCTTATAATAGCGAAAACCGCTATATCGAACTATTACCCAAATTTGTATGAAAAAAGTGTATACAGGTTGTCTCTAAAAACAGCGAAAACCACACATTCCAGAGGCTAAAATATGATGATATATTCCAATTTGCTTTAGTATAAAACGAATGATCTTAGAGATACAGGGTGTCAAAAATTTATTCTGGTTTTAGTTTAGTTGTTAATAGGTGTATTGTCGTAATATTTAGCTAAATGGGGTATTGGAAGATAAGACTATAAAATGTGATATCAAGTTTATTGTAAACTTTAAAGGGCGCTATTTTGCACAAGTTATAAACAAAGTAACTGTTTAAAGTTACTCTGTATGTAAGTTTAGATAAAAATTCTTATTTTAAACATATTTTACATAAAAAAGTTACTTGGTAAAATTGATTTGGGCAAAAATTTAAGGGGGTGATTTTTGGACTCATTTAAGAAAAAACTTCTTATGGACATATGTCCTAAACGTCTTAACTTTTGAGATACAAAGTGTTAAAATTTTAAAAAAAATCTATTTTTTAAAATATTCTAACTACGTTTATCCAATTTTGTTTTCATTTAGCAATATTATTAATGGCATTAAGGGGGTAATTCATCACTAACTTAATTACATTACAAGTCCAGTGGCGTCTCGAGAGACAACTAAAGGAATATTTCTAAGAAAAAAACGGTACGCCACTGACTGTATAAATGTGTGTAAAGTTTCTGTGCTTTCTTTAGATTAACCAAATAAAAATACAGCTTTTATGTCTCCTTATTCTTTTTCGTTCCTTGTTTAGTTTAAAAGAAAAAAATCACCTAATTGCATATTTTTATACCAAAAAGAAGCATTGCGGGATCTTTTACTTTTAAAAATTAGGTTTATAATTTTTTATTAGCAATTATGTAACAAAAATAATAACTACCCTTTTAAATAAAGTTTATATCTAGTATAACAGTTTTAAATAAAATAAATGTTTTCAGAAATTTTCTGGTTTCTTGAACATGTTAACACCCTGTATCTCAAAAGTCAAAACGTTTAGGGCATATGTCCATATGATTTTTTTTTCTTCAAATGAGTCCAAGAATCACCCCTTAAATATTAGCATGTGTTTAAGGACCACCCTGTATGTCTAGGCCTAAGCTATACAGGGTGTTTCAGAATTATAAGGTAATATTTTAAAGTATAAATCCTTGGGTGATTTTAAAAAGATAAATTTTAATAAACCTTTGTCCTAAGTCGCTTAACTTTTAAACTACAGTGTGTCAGACGCGTACGAACTGAAGAAGTTACGGGTAAAAATATTCCTATTTTTATTTGTAAGTTTTTTGGCATTTTAATTCCGCAATTTTAAATCTGAAGAAATTTTACGTAAAAAATACTCCTGATTCATGTCGACAGGACTAACCGTTTTCGAGAAAAAATGCAATTTTCTACATCGATGCACGTTACTAGGTCTTCAAGCGCTGGCTAAAGTTATTGAGAGTTTTAAAGAAATTTTTTTTTCTTAAGTCCCTCTTTACTGAGATATATGCTCTTTGGAAATGTTTTTTTTTAACTTTTACAGTGCTTGGTATAACAAAATATATTTTAATATGAGAAATATTACTAAGGACTCCTTAAAATGGTGCCCCCTTAGAACATTTGCAATCAATAAGGCGCCAGAGACGGACTTGCCCTCATACAATGCTGCTAATTATTTTTACACCCTGTATATTAGGAAAATAAAGGTAATACTTTTGGATAGCTTAAACTCTTAGCAAAAAAAGGTACTTTTGTCTAATATCGATATCTTGAAGCGTTTTTGCCCACAACAAGTTTTTGTGTTGTGGGATCATCCAAAAACATTAGGTTATTCTGTTGCAATTAGCTTTTTTTTAATATACCGGGGTGTTTAACGTAAATGTGCACTCATCAGTAAAACAAATATTTCTTAAAAATTCCCTGTCCATGTTTGCCCTTTCCATCATGTCAAAACAAAATTCCTGCCGTCGTATTTCATTCCCATCCCTTAGCTCTTGATGTCTTTCATATTTGTATGAAATGTATTTATGCCTTTTCAAAATCCGGAGCACTGTTGATTGATCTTTTCCTATGATATCCTGAAGTTTCCTTTGTACTCACCTTCCCTTCATTTTCTTCCACGTGCAATAAAATTTCCAAGTCTCTATCATCTCTTACATTTTCTTCTCTTTGATACTCCCTAGCTTCACATCTGCAGTTATTTATCACTGCCAAAGGGTCTTAAATTTTTGATAGTCCTATCGACTGTTGATTTTCCGGGTATCGGTCGGTTCGGATACTGAGCAGCGAACAAGTCTGACACCTTTGGTAACTATTTCCTTAATAGTACCATTTAATCATCAATACTTTTCTTCAGTAGTATAACTTATGGTTAATCTTTTCGCTTTAAGATTTTTTGATAATAATAAAGCACTAAATTTCAAAATGACAACGTTATATCACGCTAACTGGTATTTTTATTGTTGTTCATAAATTTGAGGCGATAATAATGTAACAATTTTTAAAAATATATTAGCATTTAACTAGCAAACGGGTTAACCGAAAAATCTAAAGTTTTTACCATGGACGTAGATTTGCATGCTTTTCAATAAACTTTAATAGAATTTTCCTCTAAAATAATTAGGGAGCCAATAATTGACCCCATACAAATTACATGGGATTTCCTATATCCCGCCCGGCGATGCATTACCCGGTATATATTTTTTTATTTTTACGACAAAAAAATTAATGTGGCAGGATTCCATAATCTTGGCTAATTAAATCTAGGAAATGCTTACGTTTAAAGCAGGTACGGGCAACCTTTGACGTGTTGCGGGCCAAACTTTAGTGCGAAAATACGTTAGCGGGCCGCTAACTAATTCTATGTTTGAAATTGAAAATGAGATGAGTTTAAATAGGTTTTTTCGAAATGTCTTGTTGAGAGCCGGATTAAATCATATAATGGGCCGTATCCGGCTTGCGGGCCGGAGGTTGCCCATATATGGTTTAGAGAAAGCGCTTGTTAAGCTAACATAAAAATTATTCAATACAACCTCATTTAAGCAAAAGCACCTTTTTTTAGATAATGATTTAAGGGATCCAAAAATCCTACTTTTATTTCTCTAATATACAGGGTGTAAAAATAATTAGCACTATTGTGTAAGGGTAAGTCTCGCACCTGGCGCCTTAATAAATGCAGTAGTTCTAGGGCACCATTTTAAGAAGTCCTTAGTAATATCTGTCATATTTAATAATTATTTTATTATACAAAATACTCCAAAAGTTATTTAAGAAAAACCGATTTTCAGCGGCGTCCTTTAGGGACACATATTTCAGTAAAGAGGAACTTATATTTACCAAGCCAAGCTTCCAAGTAAAATAGTACATTATATTACAAGTGTGGAAATGACTAATTTCATTCGGCTAACGCCTCGTGCTACACTATTCCCACTCGTGTAAGAAAGTCATTTTCACACGAGTACTGTACACTATTTTTCCTACGACCACAAATTATTCACCAAAAAAAAAAAAAAATTAAAGTTTGTCTGTTCAGAAAAATAAAAACAATTGAGAACTTTGCAAACACTAGGGTGATATTTACTTTGCAACACTAGTGTGATATATACTTTTCCTCACTGCTATATTATACTGTTTTGACAATATTTTTACATCGAAAATCACCTACCTAGAAGCATTATATAACTTTTATCATTTTGGAATTAAAAGGCCCTCACTTAATAAAAATTGTATGGTTTTGTTAGGTAATAACGCTAATAGTTTAATACGGTTTTCTGCTATTATAAGGGTTTTTGAAAATTATCGATTCTTACATATTTTAGACACTCTTCTAAATAAAACGTAAGTGGTGCATATCCAAAATATTCCGTTTTTTAAAAAATATCAGTAAATAAACTTACGGGACCGGGGAGTGAAAAGGGGTGCTGGGTGGGGTAAAATTGGTAAAACGAGTTAATGAAACTGAACATCACATGTAAAATTAAGTAAAAACAACAGTTTTTCCTCATATTTTTAAGAAAAATATAAAAAATATGAAAATTGTAAATGCATAACCTAAAGTCCTAAAAGTAAGGAAAAACGACTACCAAACGTCAGTTACCATGCAAAATATGGAAAGCATTTGGCAACGTCGGAAGGGTCTGATTCTATTTATGAATGGATAAAAGAAAGTGGATTCATAAAGTGTGTATTAGCCTTAGGTTTAATTAGGGATTAAAAAAAAGATTTAACTAGTTGTTTGAGTACACGAAGAAAGAGAGGAAGGAATTTGATCTATAGGCTTTTTTTCTCTGGCGCTTTAGGTCGAACGGTCAAGCGGCAAGGCTGCCTCTATAAAGTACGTGCTCAAAGGTAGAAGGGAGATTGTTAATTTGATCTACTTACCTGACAACACTGTGCCAGTCAGTGAAAGTTGTTTTTTGTGGTTATGTCTATTTTTGTTTATGTTTTTATTTTTTCGTAAATTTTAATAAATATAAAATAAGATGATTTTCGCTAATTTGGGTTCTACCGTTTAAGGTAAATAAAAAGTTTTTTTACTGTCACTACAATAAATATGTCACTTGCAAAACCAATAGCAGTTTTTAGAATGACATCATAATATGTATCACACCAGTGTTGTAAAGTACTTTGCAACACTAGTGCTGTAAAGTACTTTGCAACACTAGTGTGATATAACGCATTTTCTATGCATGAAATCAGTGTGCTATTTGCTATTTTCTACAAGTGGTCGTAGGAAAAACTTTAACATACCAATAAATTTAAAGCTATTATAAAAGCTTTCTAAGAAGTCTTTACTGTAAATCATAACTGCAAATACAGCAAACAACTGGGATTACTATAAATTCAAAAAGCAATTTCATAATATCCACTTTCCACTGTTTCTAAGATTATTTCATTCCGAAACTTACTTAAGAATAAAACTAAACCCATAAATTCACTACTTTCTACTTCTTAGGAACTGGGATGTTTTAACACTTTTTCATTAAGGAAATACACCATTATTTTAAATTATGGTTTTAGTTTTGGTTTATGCACCACCTGAGAACTTATTCCTTAGCTGAAAAATCAAATACAGTAAAGTATTTCTAAAAAACTAAAGGGAGGGGGAAAGGGTATAAAAAATGCAGAATATTAGAGTAAAATCAATTATACAGTGTGTACAAGATAAGGATCCTAAGCATGGGAATCTCAGTACCTATTGGAGATACAGCTTAGGTTAAATTAGGAAAAAGTTGTGTTTTTAAAGCTTATTTACATGCCGTTTAGAAACTTGAAAATTTTCATGGCCTGCTGAGATATTTGGCAAAAACGAAAATTTGACTATATCGATTTTATTTTTTCTGACTTTATTTGAAGAGATATAAAAAAACTAATAACACTTTTTCATTGGCACTTTTTAGCTACTACATGATGGTATTTTTAGATTTTATACCCGACGTTTCGTTTTCAAGAAACCATCATCAACTTTATTTTTTTATATGGCTCGAAAAAAAGTACACCCTGTATCTGATCCCATTTTTTATTACAAATTCAACGATGTATCACATGTCATATTTTAATTTTTAGTTAAAAGAAAAAATTGCATTTTTTCTATTTTTTTAAAGTTATTTTTAAGTAGGCCTTGCAAACAAATGCTTGGACGTTAATACCTGTTACCGTATCTGTAACATAATTTAATATCATTATAAAATAGTATTTGTCCTTATTACCCTGCTTGTCGAGTTGTTGTTTTTAGAGCAATTGTTCTTATTGTTACTGTTGTCTCTATTATTGTTTATTGGTGAATAGCTAATATCTTATTGTATTATTACGGTCGAATATGCAGGATGGCCATTATAGCCATGAAGATAAGTTTGACATGCTAACATGCTACATTTTTGTGCTGCAAAAATAAATGAAGGTATCATTTCTGCAGTTAATGAATTATGGTAAATACATGGACCTGGTATTTTAGTTTCTAAAATTCCACACCACATATTAAACCCAAAACGTTCTTGATGTTTCGATATTTTCTTAACACGCGGATTTTGTTGAGCCTAGTAATGCGTATTGCGTATAAAGACAACAGTAACAATAAGAACAATTGCTCTAAAAACAATAACTTGACAAACAGGGTAATAACGACAAATACTATTTTATAATGATAATTAATTATGTTGCAGATACGGTAACAGGTATTAACGTCCAAGCATTTGTTTGCAAGGCCTACTTAAAAATAACTTAAAAAATATAGAAAAATGCAACTTTTCTTTTAACTAAAAATTAAAATATGACATGTGATACATCGTTGAATTTGTAATAAAAAATGGGATCAGATACAGGGTGTACTTTTTTCGAGCCATATAAAAAATAAAGTTGATGATGGTTTCTTGAAAACGAAACGTCGGGTATAAAATCTAAAAATACCATCATGTAGTAGCTAAAAAGTGCCAATAAAAAGTGTTATTAGTTTTTTTATATCTCTTCAAATAAAGTCAGAAAAAATAAAATCGATATAGTCAAATTTTCGTTTTTGCCAAATATCTCAGCAGGCCATGAAAATTTTTGAAGTTTTTAAACGGCATGTAAATAAGCTTTAAAAAACACAACTTTTTCCTAATTTAACCTAAGCTGTATCTCCAATAGGTACTGAGATTCCCATAGCTTAGGATCCTTATCTTGGACACACTGTATATTTGGGCACTTTGATTTATTACAACATTTCTTTCAAATTTTAAACAGACCACTTTAAGCTTACAAAATACTTAAGGTATAAAAATATATACAAAATGTAATTAGAACACTGATAAATAAAGATATTAATAACAATAAAATAGTAAGAAGGAATTGGAGTGAATATACGGGTAAAAAATATAAATTGGATGATCTTCTTGTTGGGTACACGCCTGGAAAGAATGGGACCGCTTCGGTCCTGGTGCCGGGGTATACGAGCTGACCCAGTTCAGCCCTATTGACCCCTATGAACTGGCCGGTCGCTCAGGAACAAAATAAAAGAAAAATTCCCCAAAAACCCAAAAATTCAAATTAAAAACGACGTTTCAGTGGCAAGTCTGTCACCGTTGTCAAGTTAAAAAAATAAAGATAAAAAATTAACTAATATTTATGTTATGTATTTAAATTAAAAATGATTAAAATTTAAGATTATTTTAGTATCGCAAACTGAAAATAGTTTGACATATGTGTCATGAGTGACATAAGTAACGGGTGTATTTATCATTTGTAAGACAAAAAGGTAACAAGTTAGTTGTTTTTTAGTTTTCCTGAAGATACTTCAGTATCGAGCAAAGGCAACCAAGTGTTATTTAAATTGACTGAAATTGATGCTACACAATTATCTTTATTTAATAATATATACGCACTTTCTTTGATTTTGCGTTTTTTAGAACAAGTTTCTTTTGCTAAAATACTTGAAGTATCCCAGTTTATTCTATGATTGTTATCAAATGTGTTGGCAGATTTTTGATTTATGAAATTCTGTGTTTTTAATGTATGATCTGTGTTCTTTTATGCGTTTGGCTAATGGTCTACAAGTTTTATCTTATTGTATTCGCAAGGTATTTTATAAATGACATTTTTTGTATTTTCATTTTAAGTTGTATGGTTTTTGGGGTTTTTTCTTTATTTTGTTATAGGGCTGAACAGGGTCAGCTCGTATACCCCGGGACCAGGACCGAAGCGGTCCCATTCTTTTCAGGCGTGTACCCAACAGGAAGACCATCCAATAAATGAATCCGCCTAACCAATATAGAGCATATCTCCAATAAAAATATAGAGATTGAATAGGAAATAATCCCGGTTTATCTGAATACAAAATGTTAAAACAGACATGTTTTTTAACATCACATAATTACTTCATTAAGGAGTAATAATAAACAAAATATATATATTATCGACTATTTTAAAGCTGATATTTTAATTTTCTTTCTAACTGCGTTGCTGTAGCCTTCTTTGTACTGGTACAAAATATCGTTCTTTAGTGCATTGTTGGTAGTTTTTCCTGTAAAAATAGATTATATTGTTAAATAATAATAACACAACAAAAAATAAACGTCTCAACTTAAATTTTTACAATGGCAATAAATCGTAAAAAATGTTAAAGGTAAAAGACGGCATGATTAAAGTTTTGCAGTTCAAAAAGCTGGGCGTACAGAATTATTCAACGAGGTCTAGACAGTCCCCTTTTTTTAATATACCCCTACTTTTATATAAAAACACTAAAATAGCTGCAAATCCAAAAATAATGATTTATAAACAACTTAACATCAATAAAATTTGAGGTTTTAAAAAAAGAGGAGGTCACTTCTCGAATCTCGACTGAAAATGTCGCATATAAATCTCGATTATACCTTTTGTTTCCGATTCTTGAGTGTTATGTGACTTTTAATCTCGAATCCGAAATTTTGTCGAAAGGTAAAGCTTGGCAACAGAGTAAATATGGAAAAGTAAACGGTAAAATAGATTTTAAGAAGAGAATCGAGAGAACCTAACCAATAAAAAATACAATTTACACATTCGCATTTGTTTACATTTTTATATGAATATTATTTGTTTAACTATCATAATTTATTAAAAAGAAAATGCATTATTTTTGTTCATTTGTTAACGGCTTAATATTGCCCAATAGTATCAGATCTATTTGATTAAATATAAAGTGAAACTGCAGTCTTGCTTTAATATCTTGAATTTATTTAGAAAAAGAATATCTACGATACAAAATATATTATATTAAATACTATATATAAAACAGGTATTATTTTGGAACTTATCAGTAGTAAAGGCCTTCAATTTCTTGAATTTGGTTTTCAGATATTATTAAATCAAAATGTTTTGACACAGCTAACAGTTTCTTATCAGTTTTTCCAAACATTTGAATAGAACACCAAGTATTCAAATAGGTTGTAAATTTTGTTGTTTTTTCTTTCCATCTTGAAAACAAAAGGTTGGAAATGACTACGAATTGCTGAATTTATATTCATTTCCTGTAACTTCCTAAGATTACAAAATTTTGTTTTGTTATTGTACGACCTATGTTCCTGAGACAAAGATTTTGTTGATGTCTTTTTGACCAATCTATATCCATTACCCTCTTTATTTCTACATTTTCCTGCCTATTTTTAAGTTAAAATGGGCAAATTATAACTTATTGCAGTACAATCTCAGAAATTAACAAAATGTCACATAACACTGTCATCCACTGACGTCTTCAATTATTTGTAGGTTTTGTTTGGTTAGATGCCAAAATCACGAACGAAAATTTATTTGTCGAATGGGTCCTTCCACTCGAAAAAATGTCAAATACAAAATTTCGAAAGTGACATTTAAGAATACCGATTTACGTGAGCATGATTTTTATACGACATTCCATTGATCTCGTATGCGAGATAATGTATTCGTGATTCGAGAATAGACCTACAGCTCCGAAATGGTCACGAAATTGTCATAAATGGTTGCTAAGTGTGACGTATTGATCATCTATACACCAACTTTTACAACGTGTTTAAAATATCAATTTCATGGAAAAATTTTAACGTCTCAAATTAATCATGCATGGTTCAATCAAAAGGATGCAATTGATCACAAAATAATCAACTTTGGTCAGTATGATTAATTAGTTGGTCAGAAAGATTAAAGGACTTCTCTATTCAATGAAGATATTCGGACGAGATTCTGTGAGCGGATAAAAATTAAAAATTAGAATCAAAAAACAAATTCTGAAAGTTGGTGACAATTAGAGAACTGGTCATAGGTATTTAATGTTTTGTCAAAGATACTGAAATAAATATAAAGAGTTTAAAATTTTAGCAATTGTCTAATTATTACTAGCTTTCAAAATTTGTCGCAGAGTACAGATCCCTGAAGATGCCTCGTGCAATCGATGGCGAAACGTCGGAAACAAATTTTAATTTGACGCGGTCCAAACCCAAGAACCAAGATTCCTCAGTTGACCAATTGCATCTTTTTGATTGATTAATTTGAGGCGCTAAAAATTTTTGCCCCGGATATTTTAAACACGGTGTAAAAGTTGGTATACGGATGACCAATTCGGTGCTGTTTTTAAACCTTAAATTTCACAATAATTCACATTCGACAAGACTATCTAACTTTAACATAAATAAATTTTGTCGCTGAAATACCATCATGTTGGTTTTATCAGGATAGAAGCAAGTAATAGTTTAGTCAGTAGCACATAGAAGTTTGTTATGACATTTTGCCAGTGTAAAACACTCTAGTGCATGATACAAGGATTACAAAAGATAGGATCAACAGCGATTCCAAATTGGTTCGCTTTGCGCATAGCGTAGCAATGTGCCTTTTTTGGCGCAATATTTAAATTTAAGTCCTAAGAAGGCCTGCAATGTTTGTGAATTTTGGTAATTTTTTAAATATAAGGACGAGTATAGGAAAATATCTTTTAGGATAATATAACTAGTAGAGGTGTGACTGGCGATCGCAGTCGCTGCTACCAATCACCGGTTATTAAGAAAATATTTTGGTAGCTGCTACTTGCGCCTGGCGATCGCAGTGAAAAAATCACTCTCTAATATTCGCAGTTCGCAGAGGTGGCGCTGCAGGCAACGACAGCATTAAACGGCGACTGCGATAGCTGGACGGTGATTGTGATTGCGATTCAGTGATTCTAACCTCTTTCATTTATGTTTATGGTTAGTGAAACGGAATGCGAATTGGCTTGCTTACCGGATGACAACTATTTTTTTATCAATTTGATTTGTTAATAATTCTATCGCGAATGGGTTGCCCAAAAAATATGATCAAAACTATAAATGTTTATAAATAAATTAAGATACTTGATATACTTCGTGTAACGTCCGTTTTTTATGTACATTTACTTATATGCTAATGCAAATCAATAAATAAATTATATGTATATTAAATGCCATAATATATTTAAAAATGATATATTTTTTCTTCATTCAATTTTAGCAAGGTTAACTATGACTTTATTTATGAAAATTTAGCATGTTTCCGTAAAGAGTGATAATATCACAGTTTTCAGTAGCAGCTACTTTTAGATAGCAGTAGCAGCGATCACCGATATCAAAAAATCACTGTTAAGCCCACCGCTAATAACTAGTAACCTAAGAATATAATTTTAAATGTTAACTAGCTTAAAATGTTAATATGAGCATAAACGGAACTTACGTAATAAACCACTGTTTAAAGCACTTAAAAACAAATTATTTTACATCTTACTAGTTTTAAAGTCACAAAATTGCAAAAGCAAAGTAAAACGGCAAATAAACTATTAAAAACACGAAAATAAAGTATGGTTTCAACATTGTTTACAAATTTTGTCACATTACTACGTCAGAGACGGTGGTCACGTGATAAACGTCATACGCAAGATCCTACCTTTTGTATGTGTTGTATCATGCTCTAGTGAAATAGTTGCTGTTAATTTTCTGTATGCGCATAATGTCTAAATTCTACCTACTGTCAAACCATTTCCCTGAAAAACGTTAAGTTTTTTTTGCACGATTTATTTATATTTCCATAATTTTTTAAATTAGAAATCCAAGTGTAATATCTTACTTAAACTTCACAAAATAACAAATTAAAATATCACATTAATTCCAAATATACATTTACAAGAATATTCCATCAGAACAATGGCTGATGGCCCGAGGCGGCCCGAACAAAGTAATAAGGCAAATTGTAATTTCGGTGGGCAAACAATGGAGCCGGATTCCATTTGGAGGCAATTACCGACATCTCGATTCTGATGATATAAATTACCGCTCCAACAAACGCGTAATTATCCACGGGGATAGATCCCGAACTCGATCCGGTTGAATCCCTTATTCCGAGTTATTAATTTCTATTTTCGCGCGATTTTCGAGTAAAATAGCTTTATTTTTAATCGTTTTATATTAATTCTCTCTCTGGTTGAAAGTTGTCTTAATTGAAAGAAGTTGATGTTGTGTAACAAATTATAAAAAGTATAAGGAACAGATTTACTTTGCCAATATCAGATGATAAACGTATACAGCATGGTCTATTAGATGTGCAACAAAAGCGCAACTTTTTTATTTGCAGCTTGTCTAAAAATTTTATTATATACTAGCTATGATGACCGGCTTCGCTCAGAAAGTTGATATGAGACCCAAATAACCGTTGTTCTGAATGAAGTTCAAATACTCGACAACTGATGGCGCCACTACACTTAATTTCCAAGTTGAAGGGTTGGAAGAGTCCTTATATCTTTAAAAATACGCCCTTTAGGGTAAAACGGGAACTTTCTTGTTTGAGGGGGATAAAGGGCTATCACACTATATAAGTCCCTTTATCGTATCGGGACTCCTTTTCAAGTTTTATCGGCACGCACATTTTATCAACTTAGTTTTATTATATATAATGATAATGATAAAAGTTGGTCCAAGCCTAACGAAAATTACTCCAATTTTAAATTTTTAAATGTATGTTTTACCATGTTTAAATTCCTGAAACAATTCCTTATAAGAATGTTACATTTTCAAAATGTTTTACGCATATCTAATTTTTTGAGAACTATTTTTAATATTGTCTAGGTGTCGTGTTATTTTTAATTTAATTGCAAATAAATTAATATTATGATTCGTCAAAACAACAGCTTTTTGAAACATGCCTGTTAAGAGAGAATTGCTATTTTAAAAATAATAGACAAACACAAAAATGTCAATTTACCAACTTTTTTACTCATATCATTCATACTTTTTTTTATCTTTGGACAATCCACGAAGGCTGAAAGCCTAAATACTAACGTACCGTGGGTGTCTTAAGCGAGGTAAGAGGAAGTTTGTTGACACGGGACTTAAATATTTGAAGATTTGGGGGAAGGAAAGACCTCCGCTGGCAGTAGGTTCCACAGTCTAGAAACTCTAGGGATAAAAGAACGAACGAAATGGGAAGTTCGGGGCCTGTCCAATTGAACTGTATA
Source organism: Listronotus bonariensis (assembly GCA_014170235.1). Classification (NCBI taxonomy): domain Eukaryota; kingdom Metazoa; phylum Arthropoda; class Insecta; order Coleoptera; family Curculionidae; genus Listronotus; species Listronotus bonariensis. The sequence continues at coordinate 35,144 of JACEGR010005727.1, forward strand.
GAGATGCATACGCGCGGCACCACGAGTTTCTCTGTTGGGAACTGCAAGAGGAGGGACTATACTGGACAATTCGTTGGAGCAGAAGCCGTAAAAGTATCTATAGAAGAGCGATAGATCTCCCACAGCTCGACGATGGGCAAGAAAAGGAAGTCTTTGAGTAAGTAAAGGATCATTAATAAGACGAACAGCCCTTCTTTGAATGGCATCAAGAATGCTGACGGTTGTAGGGGATGCCATTCCCCAGATATGAGAACAATATTCCAGAGAGGGTCGAATTTGGGACACACAGTGTATAAATTGGAAGGAGAAAAATACTTTTGGCTCGAAAAAGAAATCCAAGCTTTTTTGAAGCCACCGCGGCTATAGATACAATGTGTTTATGCCAGTTAAGGTTATTCTCAAATGTGACGCCCACAAGGTTAAATGTGTCCCTGGCCACTCATAAGCAAAGGATGAGTGTTTGATGATTTTTTCGCGACAAGGAACATGATTGTGTTTTGGATGCATTAAAACTTGGTAATTTTATTTTTCTCCACATCACCCGAAGTCCTTTGACTTATTTGTGTCCAATCATGAACACCTAGATGCAACATGAAAAATGGCTCTAAAAATCAATTTTGCTTAAAATGTTTTCAAAATATAAACCAACAAAATCAACATTCTGATTTTCAATTGTCTTTTAAAATGTAAAAATATACAGAGTGTTCTATTTAAAAATTACATCATTTTCAATTAAACCAAAAGTGACTAAAAGGTAAAAAATATTCAAAAATTCCCCTCTTCACATAACATTTACCTATACCAACTCTCATTCTAATGTCTAATACTCTAAGAGTAATGGTTTTTAAATAAATTCGTTGACACCCGGTATAGCAGGGGTGGCCAACCGGTCGATCGCGACTATTAGTCGAGTCGATTGTCGCAAGGTCAAAAATATAAATACCTGAACCAGGGCCGTGCCTACCAGGTGGTGCAAGGCACCAGGGCGCAACGCATGTGAAAATGAAAGGCGGAAAGTCGGAGAAAGGGCGGGTGGTTGTTACAAATGATTGTGATTTTGAAAAAATGAGATGGGGACCTCTTTTTTTTGCTCTTCAAAAGTACTATATGAGGAAGAAAGAAGACAATGGGAGTTGGGCGCTCTGTTTAGAAAGTACACAATCGGGGTGAAGAGCTTTTTTTCCGAAATGCCGCAATATGACATTGGTAGATCGCACTGGGTGTCGTCACTGAAAAGTCGATCTTGGGCCTAAACAAGTTGGCCACCCCTGCAGGTATAGCTATCTAAATTATTTGAAAAAAAACTTAATACCTGTTAAAGGTCATGACTAGTATTTTGGTATGACTTTTAATTTTAAATAGGGTAATTTTCTAGAAACCTGCGGCAACTCCGATGTTAACGAAATTTGGTTTACGGGGTTTTGGGGCGCTGGTCACGAATCTGAAAGATTTTTTGGCGGAAACGTTTCGTTCTCGAGATATTCATCATCAAAGTTCAAATTTGAACTAAGCTTATTTTCACTATATTCCCCCTTCTTTTTGCACACAATTCTCGATTTAAAGCTAAAGTGTCACAAAATATTTGATTTTCACCTTTTAAAACCCCTTTTTCTAGGTTTTTTACATTATTTTTGTGTTAAATGGCGTGGCTTTTCTTTAATAATGCGGCAACCATACATACACATATGGCTTCATGGCACACTGGGATTGAAATGATTAAAAGTAAAACTATACAATTTAATGCAAAAATAATGTAAAATACGTAAAAAAACAGGGTTTTAAACGGTAAAAATCTAATACTGTGTGCCACTTTAGCTTTAAATCAAGAATTGTGTGCAAAAAGAAGGGGGAATATTGTAAAAATAGGATTAGTTTAAATTTCAAGTCTGATGATGAATATCTCAAGAACGAAACGTTTCCGTCAAAAAATTCTTTCATATTCGTGATCAGCGGCCCAAAAACCCCCGTATACCAAATTTCGTTAAAATCAGTTGCCGCAGGTTTCAAGAAAATTACCTTAAATAGTTTTTCTATTTAATAATCCTTTATATCCTTGGACATTTAATAAAGCTAAGTACCGCTATTATGGCTTGATACTATGCAGCTACAAATTTCTCATCTGTTGCACGCTTAATGCATCACATTGTATATTATACGCGTCGTGTCACTTTAAAACATCAATTCAATGCCGGATTTCTTGTCGAATCTCAACTTGCTAGTGTTCAACTCGCAAAGAGTCAATAGAAAGCATCAAGTTAGTGTAGTAGTGTGAATAGAATCTATATTCTGATAAGTAAGATTGAAATGCATAGTTTTACTAGAGCATTTTAAACTGTGGTTCAGTTGAACTCAAATGGTATTTGAACCTGCCCATTCAAAATATATTACTATCAAGTAAATGCCAAAAGTGACAGCAATATACCATAACTGAACTGGCGATTTTAAAACTGGGCATAATAGCTATTTATGTATCAAGGGCGTTACTAGGACTATAATGCCCTGATGGGCATTATAGTCCAGTAAAGCCCGTGGTGCATACAATGCTTTATGTTTTACCCAAAAAGAGTTTTTCAATGACTAATTACATTATTTATTCGCAATATAAAAATAAGTTGCACCTGTACCTGTATACGTAAGTCGATAATGACTGGTGTTAAGTTTGACTTTGATGTTTTTATCAGTTAGTCAGTTGGCATTTTTATTTAACGATTTGCTCAAAATGGAAGAAATCCCACAAAATATAAGAGAAAAGGCCATAAAAGCGACCGAAAATCCTTTGCCAGTTAAATCAAGGCAACAGTATGATCGGGAGTATGGCATATTTGGTATTTGGAAAGATGCGAACGCAATTCTTCAAATAACCGAAACCTTTTAATGTCATATTTTCAGGAACTGGTAAGTTATTGATTTTTGTATAAACTTGATCTTTATTGTGAGAGAAATAAAATTGGATAAGCAATAAAATTTCCATATTAGCGCATTAGGGCATTATAAGCGGGCATTATCATAATGCCCGCTTATAATGCCCTAGGTGTGATAGCAGGTATTATTGCTACCATAACATATTCCCTTTCTAAGGTATTACAGATCAATAATAGATGGGAAAAACATAAATATTTAAAATGGTTAATTTTACCACCAAATATTTAATTACAAAAACCATATTTACCTGGTGATGATGTAGCAGTTTCGATTACTCTTCCAAAGAAATCCTTGCGTACCGAGGCCTAGAATAAAAAGAAAACATTATGTATTTAATTCTACATATTTTGGTTATTTAACTATTGACTAAAAACTAACTAATCTTTATTCATATTGCCTAATTGAAACAGTCTTTTAAAAACGTAATTTTATTGAGACTGTTCAACCCAGTTTTACAATTATTGCAACATAAGTTATGGTTTAGTTGAACACAACTGGTACATAAACCTGTCCATTAAAAATATTGGGTGATCCCTAAGTAATGTGCCAGAATTTTAAGTAAAGAATTATGAAGTTAAATTATTGCGATTTAACTAAACTTTTCTTAGTACGAAAGTTGATATTAACTGATGAGATCAAAAAAAAAAAAAAATAAATAAATAAATAAATTATTTCAATAGTATGCGTTTAAAATAATGTAATAAAACTAGGTATCTAAAAGTTTTTGACATAAGCTAATCATATCTCATGTAATTTTTTTTTGTTAACTGGCGGACGCTACCTACACTACTTTAAATTTTTCTAAAGGGGCCCACAGACGATCAATATTATTGGGCAAAATATTGAACAGTAATATTGCTAGTCGTCCCCAAACAGTGCAATAAATTTATGCAAAGATTATATTTAATATATTGCACAATAACTAGTTTTGTTTTTGTAACTACCGGTTAAAGCATGGATAAGAAAAAAGTATCTGCTTGAAACATGTTGGAAAATAAGAAAAAACCTTTATTTTTTTCTCTATTGCTTTTAAACCCATATTTGGGTAATTGTTTTGTAAAACAAATATTCTTTCGTATTTTAAAACTGAAATAATTGTGCAATATTACCCACACGCGGCACAATAAATCACTATTGTACAATACACTTTTTTGGATTGACACAATATATTCTACAAGTCTCAATATAAACGACAAACTGTCAATAATATTGTACAACATGAATTTTGAAATGAAATTTCGCGCAATAATATTAATCGTTTGTGGGCCGCACGTCGCAACTTCTTTTGTGCTTCTCGGAGTAAAAATAATAAAGTCACCTATGCTTCCTCTCGCTTTGAACAACTGTTTTTAGATATTTGCGTTTAAGTTATATGGTGCAAACCAAAAATGTCCTTAAAAACAGCGTATTAGCCATAACGTTTAGAGGGGAAAACTCAGGTTCAAAGTCAATAAATTATGGGGTGCCCCAGGGTTCAGTCCTGGGCCCGGTGTTATTTCTTATATTTATAAATGACCTTCCAAATTTTCAGGACTTACTCAAAATAATCTTATTTGCTAATGACACCACAACACTTAATGGTTATCATCCATCTCAAATACAGGGCATTGTGGAAACACAATCCAACATTCAGCAATGGTTTCTTGCAAATAGGCTGTGTCTTAACATACAAAAACTCAGCACATTAACATTACGCTAAGACAGTCACAAACACACAATCCATTTGACACTGGTAAAGAAGTTGTATTTCTTGGAGTTACACTTGACTCAGGACTGACTTGGGAAGCTCCACGTTGACAATCTTTGTAAAAATTGTCGAGAGCATTGTTTTTAATAAGGGTCTTTCTCGAGGTGTATCCTTGTATGTTGTACTCTGTGCTTACCACGGAAATTTTGCATCAAGGCTATCTTATGCTTTAATTGGATGGGGACATTCAGCCCATGCTGCTAACTTACTTACTTCTGTATAACATATTCTTTAATGCGCTTCCTGAGCACATTAGATGTTTGAACGACAAGAATTTTAGAAGCACTATAAAAAAGTACCTATTAAAACATGCCTTTTTTTCTGTGAATGAATACCTGAGCAGCGGCTTTATTTTTTAGTTAATTTGAATTTTGACTTACAGAGGTAAAAAAAAGAATAAATTATTTCAGGACTCTCGTGAGGGCTGAACTTTAGGTAAAACATTATTGTTTTAGTTTAAATACTTTTTAATAATTGTGATTGACTGTCAGTGTTATTGTGATGTAACTGTATTTTTTTTGAGTATAATGTTTAGGAAAATTTTTGAATATTTTTAAATGTTATGGTCTAATTAATGTAAATTGACGTGTAAAAACACTTATGTAGTGTAATTATTACCAATAAATAAATAAATAACTTTCTCTTAATCCTCATCATAAACGAAAGATTTAATGTATTCATCTATATACTTTTGGTTGCACTTAAATGCAAAAATCTTAAAAATGGTGGCTTAGAGCCATTGTTGCAAACTACACCTTTTTTAAGTGGAAAGCATGGAAAAATTTACTGGTTTACTTAGATGGGACATACAGAGTAGCACAAAAACTTAAAGCGGTTTTAGAGAAATTTAAAGTTGTGTAGCTCATGTTAGAAAACCTCTAGATACCTAGTTTTATCACAACATTCAAAACGTATCAAATATTATCGAAATCATTTAAAAATATTTTTTAAACTTTGACATCCTGTATCTTAGTTAAAATTAACTTTTGTACTAAGATAAGTTTAGTTAAATCTTAATATTCTAACTTCATATTTCTCCACTTAAGTTTTAAACTTTAACTTCACAATTCTCCAGTTGAATTTTGACCCATTATTTAAGGAACATTCTATAAATTGCTATCAAGTAAATGCAATAATTGTTAACTAGGCCCTGGTCTCCTTATTATGTCTTGTTGAATATAAAAATAAGGATTTTTATGAAACCAACATATACAGGGTGACCCACCATATTCGACACGGTCTGTAGCTGGATAACCATGGGGTTTTTAAAAAATTAAATACTGGAACATATACAGGTCGGATAAAACCACAGTATAAAATTATTTTAGTCTATACAGGGTGTCTCAAAAAAGTGTGACGTATATCAAAGTTATATTTTTTTTAAATGGAACACCCTATATTTTATGACGGTTTTAGATTCTACTTTAAAAAATAACTCAAGTTTGTTAATAGTACTAAGTGTCTAATTTTATTCTCTTTTGTGATATTTAATTTTTTGAAAAGCAGAGGTAAAATTAAATTGATTTTACTTTAACACTTTTAAACTTTAAAATGTGTAACAAGATTAGAAAAAAGTCTGCCATATCATACGTAGGTCAAATCAAGATCAAATATTGTACAGGGTGATCAAAAAATAATTTCAATTTTTCAGAAAATCAAATAGCCATATCTCACTTATTTTAAATGGAACACTCTGTATTTTTTACGTCACATGATGACAAATAAAACACTCTTTCAAATGGTGTATAGGTTGCCTATACCTATCTTTTGTGCTTTTTTAGTAAAATCTGTTTTTACAAATTGTTAGTCCAAATGTTTATTTAAATTAAAGTTGGCTGTGACACAGCAGCCATTGATATTTTTCTTAAGAAAATAACAACGACCATTTATTGATTACTAGTGTTTTAGTCAGTTTAAAAGAAATTTCAATGATTTTAAATAAAAAGCCTTCTTCTACAACAACAAGATGATATAATACTGGTATAGGATGTGAAAAAAATGGTTTTACTTTAGTCTAGAGTTAATCCTAAAAATATTCCAGGAGAAACCATCTGATAACCTTAATAGTTGCTTTAAAAAATTGACACAGTGATTATGGATAATGGGAGAAACGAGTTATAGGTCACAGAATGTCGTCATAACTGACCAGAAGCGTTATTAGGATTGTTTAAAAACACAAGTTTTATCATTACCACATTCAGCTGAAATAAGTGTTATGGGAAGTAGCATTATAAGCAACTAATGAATTTTAAAAATAGCAGATAATACAAAATCTCTTAATTTTGTGCTTTTTTCCAACAAATTTACATTTTGCAATATCGGCTTAGTAAATAGGCATAGCTATATCACAGCCTACTTACATTTAAATAGACATTTGGAATAAAAATATGTTAAAACGGAATTTACTTAAAAAATATAAAAGATAGGTATAGGCAACCTCTATACACCATTTGAAAGAGCATTTGGTTTGTCATCATGTGGTGTAAAAAACAGGGTGTTGTTTAAAATAAGAGAGATATTGCTGTTTGACTTTCTAAAAACTTGAAATTATTTTTTGATCACCCTGTATAATCTATGATCTCGATATGACCTACGTATGATAAGGCAGACTTTTCCTAATCTTGTAACAAATTTTAAAGTTTAAGAAGTTTATATTGTTAAAATAAAATTAATTAAATTGCACCCTGCATTTTGAAAAAATCAAATATCACAAAAACGAATAAAATTAGACACTTGGTACTATGAATAAACTTAAATTATTTTTTATGTAGAATCTAAAACCTTCATAAAATATAGGTTGTTCCATTTAAAAAAATATAACTTTTATACGTCACACTTTTTGAGACATCCTGTATAGAGTAAAATAATTTTATACTGTGACCTTTTCCGACCTGTATATGTTTCAGTATTTACTTTTTTAAAAACTCCATGTTTATCCAGCTACAGACCGTGTCGAATATGGTGGGCCACCCTGTAGATTTAATTAAAAACTGCAGGCATAACTATGGTGTAAAAAAAGCAGTGATAGAACACCAAGAAAAAAGCATTTGCTTTGTCTTTAAAATGATAAACAAAAGGAAAGATAATAAAAATAAATTTAAGGTTAAAAAATAAAATTGAAGACATTTACAAGTTTCATCCTGTATAGTCCACCTATTAAATAAATAAATCCTTTTATTTTACGACAACAGGCAAAAGGATAAAGAATCATTATTTCTCATAAAAGTTTAGAAACTTGGAAATCCCGTTCGAGAGTTCAATTTCGGCGAAATCAATTTGTGCGAGAGAGTATTAGGGCTTCATCAACCTATAAATGATATTTGGCTTCTGTAAATGATGATATATTATTTTAGGTTAGGGAAAATGTTCCTCGGAACATAACAATCAAGATACAAAATGGGTTATATTAGTGCTGTTGACGGTCAAAGAATTATACTTCTTTTAATTAAGGACTCAGCAAACACTATTTGCCGGCAATGTACATTTTTCATATTGGCATTGATGGTAAAGCATTGGCAATTGGTGGCAATATTATGCCAACATCTAATACGCATTAAAAAGTTAACCCTAATTAAACACTTAATTGCCAATAAATTTTACATGCAGGCGAATTGCCGGCAAGCATACAAAAATGGCGGCATACCAATCATGATTAAATAAAGCACGCGTTTTTGTTGCATGCAAATAAATATTGGATTTTTGAAGGCAAACCTTCAAACCTTTTGAAGGCAAACCGCATATTCATACTTTTTAAACCATATTATTAACATTGGTATTTTATTTTTTATCTATTTAAATAACTCCTTTATTTTGCAACACCCTGTATGTATACAAAACATATTTAAAAATACCCTATAGCTAACCATCTATAATATACTTATTTATTAATTAAACAAATATCGTAAAGCATAAGAATATTGATAATAATTTTATTGCACTTGATAAAATTGAAAAGTTAGATTAGTATTATTTTGAAAAATGGTGGAACATACAGTGACTTTATTTCTTCTGCTAACGTTGGGTAAGTCCAAAACAATATTTGATTACTGTTAAAAGCTTAAAGTCCCTTTTAATCTTTACTTAAAGTTTTTGCTAAAAAATAATGACAAAAGTTTTACCAAAAATTCTCTCCTCACTGTATAGTACAGTCTTAATTTACTTGTAAATCAAATAAATAAATAAATAAAAAAATTTTTAACGGTTTTAATGTATAGACGGCTAAAAAATAATTTAGTCTTTAGCTACCAGATCGCACCAATCTTCTTATCAATCTGGTGTATTGATCAGACAAATACAGGGTGGTCCACCATATTCGACACGGTCTGTAGCTGGATAACCATGAGGTTTTTTAAAAAAGTAAATACTGGAACATATACAGGTCGGATAAGACCACAATATAAAATTATTTTAGTCTATACAGGGTGTATTAAAAAGTGTGACGTATCAAAGTTATATTTTTTTAAATGGAATACACTATATTTTATGACGGTTTTAGATTCTACTTTAAAAAATAACTCAAGTTTGTTTTTAGTACTAAGTGTCTAATTTTATTCGTTTTTGTGATATTTGATTTTTTTGAAAAATGCAATCTGTCCTTACACTCATAAGTAGCAAAAAGTAGGAAGGCAATTGTAAGTACAAAAACTGATAAAGAAAAAGGTAAAAAAATCTTTGACAAAAAGTAGCGAGACTGCATCGGAAATACAAAAATAGCTCTTATTATTTAAACTCTTTTACTTTTTTTAGTAAACAAGAGTAATAATAAACTAAGTAGATTAAATGTTGTTTATTTATGTTTACTTAAAATACATTTTCAAGTTTCTTATTACCCCAATAGAAATCGTCATATCCTTTTTATAATTTTGCGCGTTTGGAGTATCTACTTTGAAATACACAGCATAAACCATTAAAATTTCAAAGTTGCTCTTTGGCCAAAATAATGGATTTCTATCCCATAGTGTATCGGCGCGTCGCTGTAAAGGATAGCGGCGCCTTTGTATAAAATAGTCCGATTGCAGGCGGCCTTTTGTATGTTTTTGTATTATTTTCAAAGGAAACCGAATTTGCGCTTTTAAAATGTTCTTACTATACATAAATATTGTTTCTTAGTTTTAGTGTATGCAAATCAAAATGGTATCCCTTCAACAAATACCAATCCTAACAAAGCAGCGGAAAGCGACGATATGAACCAAAAAATTAAAGGAATCGCCAAAGGCATTGTGGATAAATGGATGAAAGAAGGTCTGACGATAACAAGAGACAAGGTTGAAGGTTGGATTAGTAAACTTGATGAAGGTGTGACTAAGAGTAAAAAGATACGAAAAAGAGAACCACTGAAAACGTACAGAAAACACAGGTTAACAATTTAGGAAACAGCTTTGAAGAAGTAAAAAACACTTTGGTAAAAACTTTTACTAAAATAGGTCAAGTAAAGTGTGAAGACTGTAAGAAAAAGGGTGAAAATCATATTGAAAATGATAATGAAAAACCACTGGAAGAAGAAGTTAAAATAAGGGAAAAGAGCGAAAATAGTAATTTGGAAAATTTAAGTTTGGAGGAGCTACTTAAAAGCAAGAGCAAATAAAACAGTTTTTAGAAATGGAAAAGATGGCTAAGTTGGCGAGCATGGCAAAGGATTTCTCTGAACTGGGTAAACTAAAAGATATTGCAAATTTGGCCAAGACTTTGCGAACTTTTAACCACACCAGCAGCAAAAGATGAGTTATAAAGCCCAATAAATGGAAATGTAAAGTACAGAATAAATACACTGAATTGTATCCGCAGTTGGTTTCTTGTGAAACATTTTTTAAATATTAATACTAAATAGGAAAAATTGCTTTCTAATGTTTCAATAATTATTAGAGCATTACTCTACAATTGTTTCGCCTTTCTAGGGCTTCATCAAGAGTACTTCGTATACTAAATTTAAAAAGAGAAATATTTACAAACAGAACCATTTAACACGTTTTTCCCAAAAGGTCTATAAAATATTATTAGGGGTTTTATTATGCGGCCCAGATGTGGTAATAAATTTATTTATAATTGGCATATCTGCGAAATTTATTTGATCATTGGTAGAAAGAGTTGAATTGTCTATAAGTGATTTTTAATTTCTAGTTGTTCATATAAATTTAATTTTTTACCTTTGTTTTCTCTATGGAGTAGTTTAACATTATTAAGATCTATAAAGTGGTTTTGTTCTATACAATGATTTGAAATGCCTGTGTTTTTTAAACCATTTAAAATTGATGTTTTGTGCTCTTTTATTCGGTTTTTATGCTCCTTCCACTTTGACCAATATATTACGGATTACAGTCTGCGCAATTAACTTTATAAACCCCTGACATATCTAATTTTTCTGTTTTGTCTTTATTGTTAACTAATAATCTACCTAGGTTACTCTTATTTACAGGCACAGTTTTACAGCCAAACTTATCTAGCCTATTGGATACATTATTGCTGATGTTTGGTATATAATTGATAAACTTAAAATTATTGTTTTTAGGTTCTGTAATACTATAAAACTCTTTAGCTAGCTAGAAAGGCAGAAACAATTGTAGAGTAATGCTCTAATAATTATTGAAACATTAGAAAGCAATTTTTCCTATTTAGTATTAATAGTACAGAATAAAGTTTTTTATATCTTTTATTTTTTTAATAAATCACCTTAAAAACATAATATGGCAAGTTAAAGCTTACTTAAATAATAAACTCACACATAAAAAAATTTTTATGCTTTTTATAAAATTATTTGTGTTTTATAAAGATAAGCATGGAAGGCTTCAAATAATTCAAGTTTATAAATGTGCAAATAAAAAATATTTAAAAAGTAAATTAAATTTTGTTTGGTATTTATAACTTATATTATAAAAATAAGGTAAATTGATTTATTTATTGCTTTTGTCTTATAAAATTAGTTTTTGGTAACAAGAAGTTGAAGTTCTTGAAATATTTATTAAATATCTATATTCTGAGGAAAGCCAAATAATATTTTGTTAAAAACTTATGATTTCATGACTGTAACCTTTACGATTTTGGGCACAATGTTTAAAAATTGCATATAAAAACAATGTAGTAAACTTGTCCGACAAAAAAGTGACGCGTTCGCCCAGTCCGATACCCAAAACATTTGACATTGACAGGCTGGGTTAACGCGCCGCTTCCATATATGAATGTATGAATATTCGTGGTTGATTTATCAACAGGAACCCTCATAAAAAGGTTTTTAGAGGGTTCTTACCATAAAGTACATTACATTACTGGCCCAAGCACTATATTAAAAAGTAAATAAATAATAGTTAAAAAAACTAAAAAACACGCTTTTATATGCAACCGAACTAAAAATTAGAAAATAATTTTTCATTACAAAGAGTTTGTATTACAGTAATAAAAGGTCAAACAATCAATCATAATTATATACCTCAAAATAGAATTATAATAAAATTTATGATAATAACAGAATAATTCACTTCAGAATAAAAGCGTGGGGTGCTTAATATATTAAATGTTATAATTATTTCATTTGTAAATATCTACGAGGAAAAAGTTATGAAAAAAAATAGTAAAATGCACTCCACGTTTTTACTCTGAGGTGAATTATTCTGTTATTATCTTAAATTTTATTATAATTCTATTTTGAGGTATATAATTATGATTCATTGTTTGACCTTTTATTACTTTAATTCAAACTCTTTGTAATGAAAATTATTTTCTAATTTTTAATTCGGTTGCAAATAAAAGCGTGTTTTTTAGTTTTTAAACTATTATTTATTTTTCATTTTTTAGTTCGATATATCAATTATTTTTCTGCGGACATGTGATATTAAAATGTTTCACGAACTATTTCATAATCTAATCATTTCATTTAAAGCTTCACTGTTGCATGGGGTTTCAGAACGCAACTACTCTGAACAAGTTTCTGTCAACCTTATGCTGAGAGTACGTCCGAAACTGCACGCATACGCATATCGCGCACTAGCTCTTTGTCTGTTACTCTCCTACAGAAAATCTATAAAGGAGTTTATTTATCCTAGCGATCCAAATCAGGATAAGGAGATACTGTTTGCAGATTATTGTATTGTCATGGGTCCTTGATACGTGTGCAAAGTTTCAAAAAAAATCGAATCGCTGGAAGTTGGTGAAAATTAAGCTTAAAGATTCCATTACATATATACATACGTACAATCCAAGTTAATAAAAGCGTGTTAAATAAATAATAGTTTAAAAAAACTAAAAAAACACGCTTTTATATGCAACCGAACTAAAAATTAGAAAATAATTTTTCATTAAAAAAATATTGTCATTTCATAGTAAAAAGCGTGGGGTGCATTTTACTATTTTTCATAACTTTTCCATCATAGATATTTGCAAATATAATAATTATAACATTTAATATATTTATCACCCCACGCTTTTACTATGAAATGACAATATTTTTTTAATGAAAAATTATTTTCTAATTTTTAGTTCGGTTGCATATAAAAGCGTGTTTTTAGTTTTTTAAACTATTAATTATTTTTCATTTTTTAGTTTCTGCTACTCTTGACAAAATGGCGAAAAAAATTCCAACAGATTGCAACTCACTAAAAATTTCTTCTTCATTAAGTAGCAAAGTTTGAAATTTTGCCAACAGATGGCAATCCAGGCAACCCACTAAAAATTTCTTCTTTATTTAATAGCAAAGTTTGAAATGTTGCCAACAGATGGCTACCTAGGTGTTGTTTTTATAATATAATGGAATTTTTTTTCCTGGCGATCCAAAAAAGATAACGGGATACTGTTTGCAGATTATTGCATTGTCATGTTTCCTTAATACGTGTGCAAAGTTTCAAAGAAATCGAATAGCTGGAAGTTGGTTAAAATTAGGCTCAAAGATTCCGTTACATAGGCAGCCAGATAGATAGTTACAACCCAAGTTAATAAAAGCGTGTTAAAAACGCTTTAAAAACTACAGGATAATTCTTAACCTATACGCACAAACTTGTAACATAACAGTTATCACTTGAAAACGGTTAGAGATAGATACCATCCGAAACGTCGTGTATCGGTTAAAATAAAAGACAATGGAAGTCCAAGAAAGTAGTATTATTAAAAAATTGTAACATTATTTCTAAAGTCAAATAATAATTAATAGAAATAATAAAGAAAGTACGGAAAAAAATTAGTTAGGAAGATAATTAGAATTAATTATTAAAAAATAGTTAAAATGAATAAAAGTTATAGAGAAAAAGCTGTTTTTTTGTAAAAAATAACCAATAAATAAGTTATTATGACGTTTGGTATATCCATTAGAACTCTACTAATAGTTTTTACACGATTTAAATTTAAAATTATGGCACATTATTATTATGCCAAATTATTTCTGACAAAAAAATAGTGTCTTGTTTTCCATTAATATTTATAACTTGTTCTTAGAATTCAAATTTCTTTTTATTTAAAATAATTGATTATATCCCTAACTAAAAATATTTTGCTTCCTTTTTTTTATTATTGGTCATTGTTTGTCCTTAACAAGTTTATGTGAATAGTTTAGGAATCACCCTGTACAGACTTTAGTTTTTATGTTTCATACACCACATTTTTAAACATAAAACTGTTGCTAAATTTTAGGTCCTAAAACATTTTTCTTGTTTAACATATATATATAGGGTGTTCATTTAAAGACTTTCCACTCAAGTTATCTTCGAAACGAGACAGATTTGAGAAAATCGCCGAAACACGTCAAGATATTTATTGAGGGGGAACGTTTTTACAAATAATGGACGGCGCCCCTTTAACCCCTTAACCACCAGGGCCACCACCCCAAAATTCTTAAATGAGAAGGCGGGTCAGAGTGATACATCATTTAAAGCTCCTGACGAGTACTTTATAACCCTAGAATATGAAGTCAATATCTTCACCTATTACAAAATGGCGGTACTTTAAAAGTACCTAAATACCTGATTTGGATGGCGATATTTCGAAACTAATAAAGTTAGATGTACCTAATGTGGTGTTTTCTTAAAGCTCTTTTAAAGGTCTTTTAATGGTGATACTGGTAGTAATATACAGGGTAGAAGAAAAGTACATATTTTTTTATTTAAGAACCCTGGATATTATTTTACCATTAAAAAGATCTTTAAATGAGCTTTAAGAAAATACCACATTAGGTTCATCTAACTTTATTAGTTTCGGAAATATGACCATCCAAATCAGGTATTCAGGTAATTTTTAAAGTACCGCCATTTTGTAACAGGTGAAGATATTGACTTCATATTCTAGGGTTATAAAGTACTCGTCAGGAGCTTTAAAAATGATGTATCACTCGACATGCCTTCTCATTTAAGATTTTTGGGGTGGTGGCCCTGGTGGTTAAGGGGTTAAAGGGCGCCGTCCAATTATTTGTAAAAAACGTTCCCCCTCAATAAATATCTTGACGTGTTTCGGCGATATTCTCCAATCTGTCTCGTTTCGAAGATAACTTGAGTGGAAAGTTTTAAATGAACACCCTGTATATATCGCAAATGAAAATAGTACTATTTTTGTGGTAAATTATGACTTTTTTTAAATCCTGAATTAAATCAAGATTTCTTTAATAAATAAAATTAAAGCACAAATTTGTAATACAATTTTTTTATTGAATATAATAAGCTTTTACAAAAAATTAACTAAACAAAATTTAAAAGGAGTTCTCAAGAGCGTGAATTAAATCAGCGATGTGTTCAAAGCAAGCGTCGCAAACGCCTTTTGGTTCATCAACTGGTTTGGAAGGTTCTTTTTGTTCAACTTCAGGTTCAGCTTCAACTTCTGATTTAGCTGGAACATCGGGTTGTGATTCAGTTGGAACATCGGGTTGTGATTCAGTTGGAGCATCGGGTTGTGATTCAGTTGGAGCATCGGGTTGTGATTCAGTAGGAACATCGGGTTGTGATTCAGCTTCCGGCTTTACTTCAACTTCTGGTTTAGCTTCAACTTCAGGTTTTGGCTTCAACTTCAGCTTCATTATTATCCTCTTGAGCTTCAGGGACAAGGTTTGGAAGACCAATTTCACCAGGAAGATGTGAGATTTCAATGTTGTCAGGGGTATCGACAATGTCAACATGTACATCTGGGTTTAAGTCAGTAAAAATAGGTAAATCGGCCGTATTTACAACATCTACATGCTCATCTGGGCGCAAGTCAGTAAAGACTGGTAGGCCGCCATCTTTTGGATAACAACACTGGAGTAAGCTAAAAAAATAGGTTAATTTTATTACTTTTACCACTCTAAAAAAAAATTGGACCCTGGCATGTGATATTATGGTTTTTGATGCACTTCTGTCTGCTAAACAACATTCCGTGATCAAAATTTGGCCATTACGTAACAACTATTTTCTAACCTTAGAAAATAAAAAAATTCCACGTCATTACGTTTTTGTTTTAAAGGAAATAACTCTAATGCCCAATTTCACAATATATGATTACCATCACTTTTAGGTTAACTATTTTGGCATCACCAATCACATTTCGGTATTTCGTTGTTTCTATAGTAACAAACATATGGTTAGTGTTAACCAAATATTGTGAAACTGGCCGTAAGAAACTGCAAAGAAAATATGGTTTTAATTGTATTTTTCTTTATCGTCTTTCAGTATTTTTAAGTTTTAAACGTAAGGAAGAAATCTTACCTGATGTCCAAATTCTTATCACGGTTTCTTATTACGAAAGCAAAAATACATAAATAATTGGATCTCATACTTTTCTTTCTATAGTATTGTTATCTATAATTTGTTTATTTTCGACGCAACAAAATTAAATTTCATTGGTTTAAAATGTCAGTAATCATGGAAATTAAAAAAAAAACAAACATTTTTTCTAACGGTAGTGTTAAAATATTGTTCATGAGCACAAAAAGAAAAATATCCTGAAATTTTCAGCCCTTAATATTAACATTAAGAGGTGCATCATTAAAATGATTGATTTTTCAACAATTGTTGCATTTTTTTATACAAAATCTTGGAATTAGTCAATCATGAACCTTTGACCAATTCATAGTCTTGAAAGAAATTAAATTCGTTACAAAAAAGTTGTTAGTTACGAGCAGTTTTCTTCTAATCGCGCCTTAAACATTTAATAATTTTTTAAATTTTGTCACTTAGATTGTGGATTTTTAAACTACCATAAATGAAGATCTTTATAAAACGAATAATAATTCAATAAATTCATTCCTTTCAAAGTTATTCAATTTTGAAATAAATTTTCAATTTAATTTAAAATAATATTGAAAGGAATGAATTTATCAAAAAGTATTAAAAGACCTTTTTGTAAAACAAAAATCTCTTCAGAATAATATTTTTTTATAAAGATCTTAATATTTATGGTCGTTTAAAAATCCAGAATCTAAGAGACAAAGTTTAAAAATAAATTAATGTTTAAGGCGTTAATACAAGAAAACGACTCGTTCTACGGAAATTTACTAGGAGAGCTTTTTTGTAGGTAATTTAATTTCCATCAAGAATATAAATTGGTCAAAGGTTCAAGATTGGCTTATTCCGAGATCTAAATCTCTTCCATCTAACTATAGACCAATTTCAATTCTCTCAGTTCTTTGTAAAGTAATGGAAAAATTAATTAATTCACAAATTCTTAAGTACTTAGAAAAACACAAAATTTTGCATGACAGGCAGAATGGATTTCGCCACAAAAGATCTACAGTAGATCTTCTTTCCTTCGTATCACACTGCTGGAATAAGTCTCTTGAGTTTCTAGGTGAGTCCCAGATCGTTGCTCTTGATATATCCAAAGCTTTTGACCAGGTCTGGCATGCCGGACTTCTTAATAAGCTTCCCTCCTATGGTCTTTCAACTAAACTCTGTACTTGGCTCTCTAGTTATCTATCTGATCGACGAATATCAGTTATTGTGGACGGCCATTCTTCAAGCTTTCACTAAGTAAATGATGGAGTCCCACAGAGCTCAGTTCTGGCACCAACATTGTTCCTTCTTCACATCAACGACCTTCTCTCCACAACTAATTCCCTTCATAGTTTCGCCGACGATAGTACCCTTCACTCCAGTTTTCAGGTTCCTAAACCCATCACTAAACCTGACTTGGAAAACAAACGCAGAGCGATGCAGATATCTCTTTCGCAAGATCTTAATTTAATATTGGATTGGGGCGTTAAAAATCTCGTCCATTTTAATGCATCCAAAACACAATCATGTTCTTTGTCGCGAAAAGAGTCATTAAATACTCATCCTCTACTTATGAGCGGCCAAGTTTTACAGAGCAAAGACAGCTTCAATCTTGTGGGCGTCACATTTGAAAGTAACCTTAACTGGCATAAACACATTGTATCTATAGCCACGGCAGCTTCAAAAAACCTTGGATTTCTTTTTCGAGCCAAAAGTATTTTTCCGCTTCTAATTTATACACTTTATATGTGTCCCAAATCCGACCTCCCTTGGAATATTGTTCTCATATCTGGGGTATGGCGTCCCCCACAACCCTAAGCATTCTTGATTCTATTCAAAGAATAGCTATTCGTCTTATTAATTGATCCTTTACTTACAGAAAGGCTTTCCTCTCTTGCCCATCGTCAGGCTGTGGGGATTTATCGCTTTTTTATAGGTACTTCCATGGCTTCTGCTCTGAAGAATAGTCCAGTATAGTTCCTCCACTCACGGTTCCCAACAGAGAAACTCGTGGTTCCGCGAGTATGCATCCCTATACGGTTCAACTGAACAGGCCCCGAACTTTGTTCGTTCTTTTATCCCTAGAGTTTCTAGAATGTGGAACCGGCTCCCCGCAGAGATCTTTCCTTCCCTCCAAATCTTCAAGTATTTAATTCCCGTGTCAACAAACTCCCTCTTACCTCGCTTAAGACACCCACGGTACGTTAGTATTTAGGTGTTTAGCCTTCGTGGTTTGTTTAAAGATAAAAAAAGATTTTGTATAAAAATCAATAATTACAATTATGCACTACCTAATGTTAATATTAGGGACTGAATTTTCCAAATATTTTTCTTTCGTCGTATTGAAAAATGTTTGATTTTTTGGCCCAGTTTATTAGTTATAATAACAAAAAGTATTTTATTAGTTAAATGAGTCAGTAACTATTTTTACAGCAACAAAACGACATGGCATTGGTTCATACCATGGATAAGTACTTAAGGGGTGTTTTTTATCAATCGAAAATGAATAATTATAATAAAGCACAATTTCTTTGAAAAACAAACAATTATAATTCTTACCTTGAGCCACTAAGGCAAGGGCAACAACAGCAAAAAGTTTCATCTTTAAAACACTGAAGATGAAGCAGTCAATAAACGAACAACAACATATCACGCTTTTATAAGACCTTACATGTCTTATCTCTTATAGATATTTGTTTTTTTTTTGCAAATAAAAAACAAACTAAATATTAAAATGATGGCAAAGCTAGACTTAAAAAAGCCACAAATATTCGATTTGGGATCATTAAATTGCTTTATTGTGGGGGATTTAATTTATTAAGGTGGATGCATATTTTACGTTAGTTTAGGCTTATGTAATTAATATATTTTTTAACATTTACAATACTCCTAATTATAAAATATTTATCTGACCAAAATAATCCAGTGCTATTAACTAATAATAGCTATTTATGTATCAAGGGCGTTACTAGGACTATAATGCCCTGAAGGTCGAAATAGATTTCGACCTGATGGGCATTATTGTCCAGTAAAGCCCGTGGTGCATACAATGCTTTATGTTTTACCCAAAAAAGTTTTTCAATGACTAATTACATTATTTATTCGCAATATAAAAATAAGTTGCTCCTGTACCTGTATACGTAAGTAGATAATGACTGGTGTTAAGTTTGACTTTGATGTTTCTATCAGTTAGTCAGTTGGCATTTTTATTTAACGATTTGCTCAAAATGGAAGAAATTCCACAAAATATAAGAGAAAAGGCCATAAAAGCGACCGAAAATCTTTTGCCAGTTAAATCAAGGCAACAGTATGATCGCGAGTATGGCATATTTGGTATTTGGAAAGATGTCGAACGCAATTCTTCAAATATCCGAAACCGTTTTAATGGCATATTTTCAGGAACTGGTAAGTTATTGATTTTATTTCAATACATATGTTTAACAAACTTTATTATTTTTAGTCGGAAAAATACAGTCCGAACTCTCTCTGGACCAAGTATTCCACCCTAAGGTCTACGTTGATGGTCTATGAAAATATAGACATTTCACAATACCATTGTCTCATATCTTTTTTAAAAGTTAAGCCGAAAGGATACGTCCCGAAGAAGTCTAAAGTTTTGGAAGGAGAACAAATATTAAAATTTATTAATGGACTGTTCTTCTATACAAAATAGCGTTAGTGCTACCACCGCTGCTACCATCACAAAAAACACCGACCATTCTATAGTGGGATCAGCTACATTTTCCGGGACATTTCAAAATTGTAATTTTTATTTTGGAAATAAAGTTTAATTTTTAGTATTGTTCAAAGAAAAATTATTTTTTGTATAAACTTGATCTTTATTGTGAGAGAAATAAAATTGGATAAGCAATAAAATTTCCATATTAGCGCATTAGCGCATTAGGGCTAGGTGTGATAGCAGGTATTATTGCTACCATAACATATTCCGTTTCTAAGGTATTACAGATCAATAATAGATGGGTAAAAAATTAAATAACTTTACAATAATGTATTTGCTACCACTATTTTTAATTTATTAATTTATGGCAGGGTGTCTCTAAAAGGCCTGTACAAAATGCTAACACAGACTCCTTGGGCCAAAATACAATGTTGAAATTAAAATGAAAATTCCACACCACTGTTTTTTGACCAATCAAATGTGTAGTTTTGGTTGCATTACCATGACAACACAAGTATTTATCGGAAATTTTTTTCTCCTGCCTGGGGTACCCTGGAGCGAATTATAGTGAAATTTTTTTGACATAATCATTGAATTTGTTTAAACGTCATGTCTGTCATTCACATACATAATTAAAGAAAATGTTATTTTGTACCAGTTGTAGTATTTCAGAAATAACATAATATAAAATAATGTAAGGTTTAATGACAACTACAGTTAGTAAAATATTATCATAATACTGAATTACTAGACATAAGTGAAGAGCAAACGAAAGCAAGGTATAGGTCTAAAAAATAAAAATAAACTATTTTTACCAACTGTAGTAATATAAGGTATATATAGTATAAAAGAATAAACAATGATAAGCTCTAAAATTACATATATTTGCAACTACAATTGGTAAAATGGAAAATATTTATTTTATAGTATAATTTTAGAGCTTGTATCAAAGTTACAAATAATAATTTAAAAGAATATTATTTAACACAAACTTGGTGTGAAATTTTCTTACCGAATACCACACGTGCTTAAATTATAGTACTAGTGGTATTACAAGTGAAAATTAAATTATTAGCAATAAAAAAAAAACATTATCAGGAAAAAAATAAATCAAAAATTAGTTTCCTATCCGAAATTCGAACTCGGAACCTGTGACTAACGTGTCAACACTTATAACCCTATAGCTATGGCAGAACTTAAATATGTTTTAAATGTCGGTAATATGATTAAATAAAAAGTCGTGTTTAAGAATTATTTATCTTGTAACTTTTTTTCCTTTTCCTGAGAATTTTAAAGTTTGTCCCACCCTATACAGGCATATTTTAATTGGTTATACTTTAGTTTTACTTCTATAAAACCATCAATTTTTTTTTGCCGCTAAAATACTCTTGGCTTTTCTTTTCATAAAATATGTACAATCGCACCCAAAAAAACCGGGACATTAAAATTTAGGTAGGGTAGTGTCTCCTAGTCTATAAGAAATAAAATCCCTTATTTTTTTTTCTACTACTGTATAAATAAGAAAACTTTGTGGTCCTAGCAACGCGAATGATAACGAAAGAGAACCTTCGTGTTACTTGGTTGCTAAGAGTTGCTAGCTACGAAAGTAATATTTTCAGCGCTTGGACAAAAAGTAAGAGTAAAAAAAAAGAAAATATGCTTGTGGGAAATATTAGGATTTATTTATAAAAAGTAACTAATTTATGACAAAATATTAAAAAAAACTAGGTTAGGTATTGACATTAAAAGTAATTGTGCAATTTGAGCAATTAGCAAAGAAATTGGAGGAATAATACTTGAATTAACAGTTTTTAAATTTGTTGTTGGGGTATCGTTATCACCTTTAACTACGTTAATATTCATATTTTTCACTGTTACTTCATTAGAGGAAATATTGGTAGGAATTTCGTGTAAAATCTTCTTTGAAATTTCCACCTTATTACTATAGGATTCAGCAATATATCCCTCCGCAACAGAAGAAGACTTCCAACCTCCATGCCCTTTTAAGTCCAAAATATCGACATCCGAAGCATTGGCAAGGAACGTAGTTGACGTTCTTCTAAAAGAATGGCCAGTGTATCTACTGATGTCTTCAAGCTTCAAAAACTTCGCAATTTCTTTAGGTACATTTGAAATAGTGTGCTTTCCAATTACTTGATTAACACATTTACCTCTTTCATAACGATACAATAAGCGCTCATCTAGAGCATTCCTTGGTCTCAGCTTAATATGTTCCTGTAGAAATCTGACATAAGGAACTAAACCTTCATCGTTGGTTACTACAAAGTTTCTTTTAACTTCACTACTTCAACATCACTTAGCTTCATTCTGTATATTTCGTCTGTCCGGCATGCCCCAGCCACTCCCATAAAGGCTATTACTTTCATTGCTAAGTAACTTTGATCAGGCGCGTTAAGTAAAAACTTTATGATTTCTTCTTTTTAAAAATTTTTGACTTTTTTGCCTCATAACCATCGTTTTTCCCTTTAATAAAAGCAACTAGTTTCTTGAACTCCGAAATATCTTGATTTTTGTTTACGGAAATTGTTAACTTGAGTATGGAATATACAGACCAGAGGGTTGGTGGTGATAAAGACTCGGATTTTTCTTGAAAATACGCCAACGTCACATTCTCGTCAATCCGCCCTACATTTTTTGTAGCAAGCCATTCAGAAAACGATTTATAAGTTTGATGATACCTCTCTTTGGATTTGTCTGGCAGAAGTGAGGCACACGCAAGGTCAGCTGCCTTTTGATGCCATTTTCATATTCATTTAACATTTTAAAATGGGAATGGATTTATACCAAATTAACAATAATTCAATATCTGACAAGTGCTGATGACAGACAATGTCAACAATAAATGTGTTGCTATGGATTAATTTTTAACAGGTAAAATTTCAAAATCTCTGATATTTCTATTAAAACATGATGTTAATGATTATTAAATTATGCGATACATAGAACAGTAGCAGAAAAATATGATACATTACACGATGCGAAAGGCTTTTCAAGTGTTCGGAGATTTTAAATAGCCTCGGCTTCGCCTCGGCCATTTAAACCACCTCACACCAAAAAGTAAACTTTTGCATCTTGTAATGTAAATAACTATTTCTTTGCGTGGCTGTCACAAAATAACATTACTTTCACAACATCAAAACATAATATCTCAATAGACCAAGAGAAAAACTTGATTTCATTGTCCCAGGTTTCTTTTTGGCACGATGGTACATTTTTTTTTAACTTATGAAGAGTTTCGACAAAGTCTTCGTAGGAGTCAAACGTGTCTGCTAGTTTTATTTTTATTTGTTATATATTAAAAATAATATTAAACAATAACCCAATTAATTATTGAAGTTAGGTTAACTTTAACTATTATTCGGCCGGTTTTAATAGTTTTTATAGGCAAAACCGCCGAACGGCGTCATCTACCAATAAAATAAGTAAAAACCGCCGGTAATAACAAATTAATTAATATTTTCAGTGGTTTTCTTTTTATAATATAACAAAACCGCCGGCGGTTGTTTAGCCAATGCCTAAATAAAAAGTGCGGATTAGAACCATGTACGTCACAAAAATAATCCATTCTAGTTGTATGCAGATTTATGACACCATAAAATATCATATACTTATATTATTAAATTAAAAATAGAATTTGCAATAAAAGAAATAAACCATAACACTATAATTTTGTAAAAATATTTATTGGTCATTTTAATTTATTATACTTTTGTGCTACGTATTTTTTCATTCAATAATTTTAATTTTACAATATTTGTCTGGCTCGAATAATTATGTCCTATCTAACTAAAAGCTCTTAAGCTACCTATACAATTTATTTTATATAATCTAAAGCTAAGAATAAACAAAGTTTAATAAACCTTTTATGATTTTTTAATAAATATACTTGTTTTTAAGGCATATTTTAATCAATCTATTATTTTTCTAAAAGCTGTTAACTTATTATACCATAATTTGTTTAACTAAATTATTTACGAAAAAAATAAAAATTATTTAATTTAGAGCAGAGGATTTTTTACGAAAAGGCGCCACCCTGTACATTACTTGTGTGAAAAATGACTTTTTTACACTCATGGGTTAGTCGCACTCGTTTAACGCCTCGTGCAACAATATTCCCTTTCGTGTGAAGTTTGTTACTTTCCACACTTGCAACGTAATATACTATTTCCGTTTACATATTAGAAAATTTTGTCTAAAAACTAGGGCTGGCAAAAACCGGTTTCGGTTAAAACCGGTTAACAGAATGACCACTGACATGTATTTTTTCCCTTCTTGTTTTTTGTAAATAATATTTATGTGATGTGTTTATTTTCTTCTTTTTAAACTGTTTTTATGAAGAATGACAATTTATAGTATATGTGTAATTTTTAACATGTTGTTTTAAAATTGTATTGTATTGATTTCTTTTATTCTAATTTTGTGTAGCTGACAATTTAGTATAACTTTTACCATTTTGTTTGTATGTTTGTGGTATATACATGGATTTTGTTTGTTTTTTATTTTTACAATATTGCATTTTTGATTACATTTTTATTTATTAAAGCTTTGTTAACAAGAAATAATTCTTAAACAATAAAGCATATTTTGATTGATTTGATTGATTGATTGAATATTTAAAAACCGGTATTAAAAACCGGTATTAAAATCGAAAACGGTTTTCAAAACCGATACACCGAACATCGGTTTTTAAAACCGAAAACCGAAAACGGTCTTTAAAACCGAAAACGAAAACGGTTCTCAAAACGTAAAAAGGCTTTTCTTAACCACAGTTAACAGAAAATCTGAAAGTAATTATTCTCTATTAATCGTTTTTGCGTTGATTACGGATTTGCCCATGAGCTGTGGTGTTAAGTGATAATCATTATTCATCCTAGAATATTCTTCAAAAGAAATTGGTTAAATATAAATAAGAATAACAATATAACATCCCTGTTAATAAAATGCAAGATTCTAAAAGGTGATGTAAAAATTCCATACATACATACATAATTTATTTTTTCCTCTTTATTTAAAATTGGTATTCTATTTTCGGTGTTTTTTCTTGGTTTATTGGTTAATAAAAAAACAGAAAAGAAAATGTGGTGATTTTTAAATTTTAATTTAGTGTATTATTATAGTAAGTTGTAGTTTTTATTTTATAATACCATTAAATTTGCCCCTTTATTTCAAACAATTCTTACTAGAAACATTTTCTTCTAAAATGCGCCGTTTTCTGGTTATTTGCCTGTCTAAGGTTAAATGAACCACCCTGTATAATCTGTCAACCAATATCCGATTTTACAAAATGAACGGTTTTTTTTTTAGATATAAACCGAAATCAACCAAAAACCTATTAATTGATATTCGAAGAACCGCTTTTCGATTTTGGCCTGAATATCCAAAAACCGGTATTTGAAAACCGATTATCCGAAAAACCGGTATTTGAAAACCGCTTTTCTAAAACCGGTTAACCGATATTCGAAACCGGTTTTTCAAAACGTATGTGTGTAAGCAAAGACAACTGTAATTTTACAATAGACACCCAGAACAATGCTACATACAGACTTAAACAGTACGTATAATTTGCCGCTTCATAAATTCAGCCAAGCCAACGTCCAAACTGATGACCAAAAATTTAGCATTGTTCTGGGAGTCTATAGTAAAACTTAAATTGTTTTTGGTGTAAGGTAATAAATTAAGCTCATATAAAAATACGCACATTATAGTGGACACAAAAAACAATACAAAAATATTATTTAAATTCAATAAAAAATAGTTATTTTATAGCATGATTTGCAATAAATTATAAGACATCCAAACAAACAGAGGCTGATTTTAATTAAAGGAGCCTAAACCAACCAATCAATAAAGTTTTATTACTTTAATTACTAATCTACTTTAGTGCATTTATTGTTAAACCATATTTTTTTATCAGGCTCAAATTGGGGTGCAATAAATGGATATTTTCCAAAAATCGTTATCAAATTTTAAATGATGACGTTACGGAACAGTCAAAAATTCTGTATAAATTGCTTGGAAATAGCCAGTAGCAGCATCAGTTTCTCAAATTGTGAAACAACAACAATAACATGAAGGTCTTATTTGTTTTGGCAGTTGCTTTTGCACAAGGTAAGATAACAGAGATCTATAATTACTAAATACCACTCCTTAACTGTCAATAAAACATTGTACTATCTATAGCCACGGCAGCTTCCAAAAAGCTTGAATTACTCTTTCGAACTAGTGTTGGAACCTTTCAAATGATCTTCTGAATGATATTCGAACATCGATATATTCGAAATGTTTCCGAATATTTCTTCCGAATATTCGTATTTCGTCGTGAAATATTTCATGAACGATCAGTCATGAATTTATATTCGTAAACACCGAACACAAATACGAAAGATACCGATTGAATGATGAATGATTTTTATATTTAGGCGTTTAATATAGACAACCCGTAAAACATACCTCAAACCATTAGTAATCAAACGAACAAAGAATATCAGCTGTTATATTTATGGTTAAATAGCGCCAAAACTCGAAAACACTCGGAATAAGACGTGAAATAACTCGTTGCTGCAAATAGCAACAATCTTTCAATCGGTATTTCGACAAAATAAAAGCTTACTGGCAATGAAATATAAAATGTTCCGGAAAGATCTTTCGAATATTAAAATCTTCTTGAATACGAATATTCGAATATCGAAATCTTTCGAATATGCACACGACTATTTCGAACCAAAAGTATTTTTCTCCTGCTAATTTATGAATTTTTTATGTTTTAGCTCTTGCGCTTCCAAATATTCAGATTAGCAATTTGCCTGGACAAGTTGAAATCAGCAATCTACCTGGACAGGTTGAAATCAGCAATCTACCTGGACAAGTTGAAATCAGCAATCTACCTGGACAAGTCGAAATCAGCAATCTACCTGGACAAGTCGAAATCAGCCATTTACCTGGACAAATTGATGTGCCCAATGACGTAGAGATCAGCCACTTGCCCGGACAAATTGACTTACCCAGTGGCGTAGAAATCAGCCACTTGCCCGGACAAATTGACTGGAACAATGAAGTAGAAATCAGCCACCTGCCTGGACAAATTGACTGGAACAGTGAAGTAGAAATCAGCCACTTGCCTGGACAAATTGACTTTGACCTTCCTGAGATCAGCCACTTGCCTGGTCAAATCGCCGACGAAGCTACTCCAAGCTGTGTTAAATATGTAAGAGCTCTTCTAGAAGAAGTTTTGGCTTCTTTACCCGGTGGTCAAGTTGAGACACCATCAGCACCGGTTAACCCAGATACACCAGCTGTAGACAGTCCCTGCAGTCTCTGCTTCCAGAAACTTCAACTTTTGATCGAGAAAGCTAACAGCAGAAACAGTTTTATTACCACTTTTTAAGAAAAGTAAGCTACAGTCAAGATATTATTAATATTGGATGAGCATAATAAACAATATAAAATAATAAAAATAATTGTGTTTTGTTTTACTTTACCTATTTTTTTATTTACTGGAAGTGTAAGCGCTAAATATCTAAATCAATTTATTATGATAAACATGCATGATTTTGCCAAGATTTTGACATTGCAGGTATACAGGGTGTTCAAAAAGGGGACGTCAAAAATGATAGGGGTAATACAGTTAGTCACAATAATGTACTTCATATAAAAAAAAGTTCTATCGAGCTTCGTTAGGAAGATATTCACCTTCAAAGTTGATATAAAAAAATTATCCTATTTATAACTTTTGAACTGTTGCTACAGTACCAATGATATTTGCTTCTTTCCATAGGTAAACGGCTGTTCAGTAAGTCGAAATTTTACAGGGTGCGACGATTTTTTTTCAGTTAATGTATGCATTTCTAACACTGGTGACAAAACCGACATTTTGCTTTAGGCTGTTTAATTCCTTCATCATTTTTGCAAAAAGGTAGACCTTTTTCATAAAATCGCATTTCATGTTTTTGATATATTTGTGTTTCTTTTTTTGTTTTTGTTTTAAATTATTAAAAATGTGGTAAAATTATTAAAAACGGATAATGCTTTGTTTATGGCGTTGCTGCAAGGCAACTGTCAAGACCATTAAAAACGTTGAACCGTTCTGAGCCCTTTAACTTTAGAATACGGTTTAAAACAGTTTTTAAAATTTTTACCACATTTATAAAAATTTTGAAATAAAATTGATTTTTTTATACTTACTAAATATGTCCAGCATCTCTGGACTTGAAATGTAATTTTATGAAAAACGGCCCAAGATATCGATTGCAAATAAAGTATACCATTTTTGTACAAAAATGATGAAGGAATTAAGCGGTCAAAGCAAAATGTCGAATTTTTCACCAGTGTTAAACTGCTTCCGGTTTAATCGGAAGTGTCACTAACTCTCCTATTGTAAACACATCGACCATTTTTTTTATATATTTTAATTCTTCCTAAAATCCTTTATAATAGTTAATCACAACGTTGTGTTTAATTTTCAAAAAGCGGCCTAAGATTACTTTTAGTACGGTAATTATTAATGCGTTGAACAATTTTTTATGTAGTAAATTCTGGAATCCAAAAAAACGAAATTTTCGAAACGTTTTAAATAACAACTTCCTAGTAATTCTTAGAGAATTTCGGACTTCCATTGCCTTTATTTTTAATTATTTACACAACGTTTTGGGCAGTCCCATCTCTGTCCGTTTTTAAGTGCAAACTGCTTACTCTTTAAAACGGTCGGAGATATAACCACATATATATAACCAATAAAAAACACTGTATGTCGCCGCCAAATCATAAAATGACGCCAGTATGGACAGATCTAATATAGGGTCGCGCATGCGTAATATCAAAAATTTATGGGTTGTCCTGGTAACCAATGTAAACAAACCAAGACTGTCGGCGTGCTGTCGGCTATATTTGATCAGAGCCGGAGTTCTGGTGGCGTTCGGCGTGTTACTTCTT
The DNA here is from genome assembly GCA_014170235.1 of Listronotus bonariensis. Lineage (NCBI taxonomy): Eukaryota > Metazoa > Arthropoda > Insecta > Coleoptera > Curculionidae > Listronotus > Listronotus bonariensis. The sequence goes on from JACEGR010005727.1 coordinate 64,092, forward strand.
AAATTATTTCTAGTTTATTTGTTTTTTTAGAGTCTTATAATGTTTTGACAACTTTTTCTGGTTTAGGGGTTGTTGTGTGGCGTGTGTGATAATTTTTTTGAATTAAATTCCGTAATAAATAATTTATTTAATACAGCATAATTAAAGCCGGTGCTGCTTAGTAAATACTTTTAGAACTGCGCAGCACTCGGCTATGTATATATATATATATATATATATATATATATATATATATATATATATATATATATATATATATATAAAAGTGAAAGGTTCTTGAGCCTTGATATAAATACATTAATAAAAGGAAAGTTCTTTGGGCATATGGCTCATCAATGACTGTAAAAATAAATAAAAAATAACCTATAAGAATTCGGCTACTATAACCATTTAATAAAAAGTATTACTTTTTTTTGCAAATTACACAACTAACAATATTACTTAATACCATTTAGATCGGATAACATAACAGGGGAGGGCAGAGGGGACCTAGCTCCTCCCAGACTCCCCCTCCCCAAAATCAAAGTCCATTTAAGACATATTGATGTTTCTTGGAACATATTTATTGCAAACTAAAGCTTTAGCCAACCCCCTCCCCCAAACCAGCTGCTTTGAGAAGAGGTGGGTTTCTTAAAATTTAAACGCGTTTTTCCAAAACAGTGGTTTCGAAGACGGTGATCACAATTTCTCGAAAACTATTGAATTGAATTTTAACACAAGCTTTATTTTTTAGCAATTAATCCAAGATTATTTGTATGTGATAAATGTATTTTTTTAATAAATAATTTAAGGTCTAAATTTGGGGCGCGAAATTGATTTTGTGTTTGAAAAGCCGTCATTTTGTCAAAAATAAAAAATTGTTTTTGGTTTTCTCGTTGCAGATAATCCAGGCCAAAGATATAGTGGTCACCGGAAAACGTCTGTTTTTATAGGAGCACCCGGACATCGGCTACAGAGGCTTTTAAATTTTTTTCTCAAATTAAATATTTCAAAATATTATCAAAGTATACAGAATATTTGTACAAAATTTCAATATAATAAATTAAAAGACTTTTTAAAAGTTCGTAAAAATTTGTTTTCAGAGGAGCACCCGGACATCGGCTACAGAGGCTTTTAATTTTTTTTCTCAAATTAAATATGTCAAAATATTATCAAAAGTATACAGAATATTTGTACAAAATTTCAATATGATAAATTAAAAGACTTTTTACAAAAGTTCGTAAAAATTTGTTTTTGGTCTTCTTTGATGGTATATCCCCTTAAGTAACACAAGTTCCCAATATCACATTGGGTGAAAAAATAATTTGTATATTATATATCGTTCTTTAGGTTTTTTTTCAAATAGCATCAAACTTTTTTGCAAATAATAAAAATTGTCTAATTTTTAAAATTATTCGTTTATGTTTACAAAATACATAAACGAAATCCACATATACAGGGTGTTTCAAAAAACATGGACCATTGCTTGTAAGGTAATTCCTTACTAAAAAAATAAAAAAAGTTAGATATTTAATCTATAATATGTGAGTCAGTCAGTCAGTGGAAAATTGACGACTTTTGGACCTTCATATCTTTATAACCGTTTGAGCTAGCTTCATAAAATTTGGGTTTTCCTTAAGAATATAAATAAACGCACGTAGTTTTATATGTTTACGTTTAATATGTTTTAAGTTATAGAGGGGTCGAAAGTAGCACCAAGTGGTTCGTGTAATATTACACTCGGCACGCATAAACTTGGCTTGACACGCTGCGTATCTAGAGTCAAATTTTCTTGCTAAACTTGCATTCGTCGGAGTGGTTCAAACCGTATTCGAAAATGACAATAAAAATATTAGAAACAAGAAAATGTAGATTTTCAAACCGTTTCGTCACAGCCCAATAAGTTTTAGGTTATGATTATGATTTTTATTTTTAGGGTTGATGTGTACTTTAGTTTACACCGGATATACAAATGATTTACTTGCCATTTACATTCATGTTAAAAGTTCACAAAAATGACCGTAACAAAGTTTTTAATGAGTTCAATGCATATTCCCGCCCGACAAGGACAACTATATTGTTTTGAAACCGTTGTCCGAGATGTATTCAAACACGGTTAAATACGTGACGTATATGACGTCACTGTTTAGCAAGAAAATGTAATGATTTTAAAATGTTTTAAACCGTATTAACAACAAAAATGGCTTAGATTATTTAAAAACTTGCAATTTTTTTGCATCGATTAGCGGTTTTAAAAGCTTTTTTGGTAAATGCTGACATACCAAAGCACTATGGGATAGAAATTAATTTTTTGGTTAGTTCTGGTTAGTTAATGTGCTTTTACTGGAAAAATATTATAAATTATTACAAATGCTTTTTCGAAACCTAAAACTTATTATATGTTATTATAAATTTACACCCCCTTAACATTATTATTTTTTAATGTACAAAATAAACTAAAATGTCAGCTTGTTTGGTTAATTCGGTAGTATTCTAATCAGTAATCCGATGATTATTATCTCATATAATATACAGGGTACGATATTAGGTATGATTTTTTTAATGGAATACCCTAAATATTATAACACCACCAAAAAATCTTTTAAAATGCTTTAAAAAATACTACATTTGATGTGTCTATCTCAATTAGTTTCGGAAATATGACTATCCAAATATGAAAAATAATTTTAAATTCTTCTTGGAAGCGTAATAGAGATACATCTTCTTAACTTTTTTATTTTTTAACGTACAAAATAAATAAAAAACACTGTTTTGTTGGGTAGATTCTGTGGAATCCATATCTTTCATCAGAATGCTTTTATCTTTTAGGATATACAGTGTAGGACAAAACATATTAAATTTTAAAATGGAAAACCTTGTAAATTGTAAAAAAATCTTGTATCTTTCCTTACACTCAGAAGAAACAAAAAGTAGGAAGGCAATTGTAAGTACAAAAACTGATAAAGAAAAAGGTAAAAAAATCTTTGACAAAAGTAGCAAGACTTCGCGAGACTGCATCGGAAACACAACAATAGCTCTTATTATTTAAACTCTTTTACTTTTTTAGTAAACAAGGCTAATAATAAACTTAGTAGATTAAATGTTGTATATTTAAGTTTACTTAAAATACATTCTCAAGTTTCTTATTACCCCAATAGAAGTCGTCATATCCTTTTATAATTTTGCGTAAATGTAGTTTGGAGTATCTACTTTGAAATACACTGCATGAGCCATTAAAATTTCAAAGTTGCTTTTTGGCCAAAATAATGGATTTCTATCCCATAGTGCAAAGACGACAAAATAAGAATTAAAAAAAACTTAATTGTATTGGGGGCATTTGCAGACTTTGTAGCTGTGATGGTATATTTTTAAGAGCTCTTCTTCTGTTCTTTAAAAATATGTATATGAAAAAGCAGATAGAAGAATATTGTAAATTGTATTAAATTGTTTTTTTTGTTGGAATAAAAAACCATTTATTATTATTATTATTATTATTTAATCGGTAGAGGGGGCAAAAAATGAAAATATTTTAAACGATAACAGTTTAAATATTGATACCGAAATACACGTAGATGTTGTTTTAAAATCTTTAGCACAATAAAAAAAAATATCGACATCATCCTAATAAAATGGGCTTTGGTGGACTTCATCTTTATTATTTTATTAATAAATATATTTAGAATAATCTCCAGCTCCCACAGTATTAATAATAGTTTAAAGCTTAATTGCATTCCAAATTAAACTTCAATAAAGGGATTTAATAAACAAATTCAATAAGTCAATAAATATTTGGTTTTACTGATAGCAAAACGTAACAGAATTATTTATTAAAATTTACCTATAAATTGTTTTAAACATATTTGAAAAGTATCAGTTCTTGAGTTTTCTTTGAGAAGCAATAAACAAAAAGCAAAATGAAGGTATTATTTATTTTGGCAGTTGCTTCGGCATATGGTAAAGAATTCAAAATTATTTTTTAATTGCAGTAAAATAGTTATTTATGTAACAAGTGCATAAAGTGATTTTACGAACGGAAAGATTGACAGCACGAGCCTTTAGGCGGGTGCGGCAATCCCATGAGTAAATAGTATATTACATTACAAGTGTGGAAAATGACTAATTTCAGAGAAAGTCATTTTCACACGAGTACTGTACACTATTTTTCCTACGACCACAAATTATTCACCAAAAAAAAATAAATTAAAGTTTGTCTGTTCAAAAAATAAAAAACAATTGAGAACTTTGCAACACTAGTGTGATATATACTTTTCCTCACTGCTATATTATACTGTTTTGACAATATTTTTATATCGAAAATCACCTACCTAGAAGCATTATATAACTTTTCTCATTTTGGAATTTAAAAAGGCCCTCACTTAATAAAAATTGTATGGTTTTGTTAGGTAATAACGCTAATAGTTTAATACGGTTTTCTGCTATTATAAGGGTTTTTAAAATATTATCGATTCTTACATATTTTAGACACTCTTCTAAATAAAACGTAAGTGGCGCATATCCAAAATATTCCGTTTTTTAAAAATATCAGTAAACAAACTTACGGGACCGGGGAATGAAAACGGGTGCTGGGTGGGGTAAAATTGGTAAAACGAGTTAATGAAACTGAACATCACATATAAAATTAAGTAAAAATAACAGTTTTTCCTCATATTTTTAAGAAAAAATATAAAAATATGAAAATAATAAATGCATAACCTAAAGTCCTAAAAGTAAGGAAAAACGACTACCAAACGTCAGTTACCATGCAAAATATGGAAAGCATTTGGCAACGTCGGAAGGGTCTGATTCTATTTATGAATGGATAAAAGAAAGTGGATTCATAAAGTGTGTATTAGCCTTAGGTTTAATTAGGGATTAAAAAAAGATTTAACTAGTTGTTTGAGTACACGAAGAAAGAGAGGAAGGAATTTGATCTATAGGCTTTTTTTTCTCTGACGCTTTAGGTCGAACGGTCAAGCGGCAAGGCTGCCTCTATAAAGTACGTGCTCAAAGGTAGAAGGAAGACTTTTAATTTGATCTACTTACCTGACAACACTGTGCCAGTCAGTGAAAGTTGTTTTTTGTGGTTATGTCTATTTTTGTTTATGTTTTTATTTTTCGTAAATTTTAATAAATATAAAATAAGATGATTTTCGCTAATTTGGGTTCTACCGTTTAAGGTAAATAAAAAGTTTTTTTACTGTCACTACAATAAATATGTCACTTGCAAAACCAATAGCAGTTTTTAGAATGACATCATAATATGTATCACACCAGTGTTGTAAAGTACTTTGCAACACTAGTGTGATATAACGCATTTTCTATGCATGAAATCACTGTGCTATTTGCTATTTTCACAAGTGGTCGTAGGAAAAAGACACTTTATGCATGTGTTACATACTATATTTTTCCCACGACCGTATAAAACTTTC